>JAQIWT010000889.1:0-14145 GCA_034696485.1 Isohypsibius dastychi | reverse complement strand
CTCGCTTCGCTATGTGGCAAATCGACCGCACTCTGTCTCAGCGAAATTCGACTATACGTTATCATCGGTAACGTAATAGACAGAAAATATCCAAAAAAGGAGGATCGTGCGTAAACTTCTGTGACCCCAACTGACCAGACCAGGACAGGGGGAGGAGCAAGATCAAAGCAGGCCAGTGCATTTCTCGATAATCTATTCACAGCCTGTGAAAGTGTGGAGATGAATGCGTGACCACCGGTTTGAGAAATGTGGAACTACCAGTCTTGTTGATAACAATTTTCCATTGAATTCAGCCAACGAAGCGATCTCTCGTATAACACCTCGAAATTATATTACAGCATCGCCTCATACAGAAACGCAAAAATCAGTCGAATGAATTATTGCATAAATTTTTTAAAGTATTCGTAAATAAGTACTCGTAATTATTTCTTATTAAATATTTTCGAAAATGCTCTTTATGAAAACTGTTTTTGTGAATTTTCCGTGCAGTGTTTGTGGGCTTGGAAATATTGTTTGTGGTCACCAGTGTCCAGACGGATATGTGATATCCAAACAAAAGTGTTGTCATGTCTTTCAAGAGCAGCTGGTGAATTTTGTGAAGAGAAGCAGATATTTGATGGGATCATAACAAATGTTCGCCGAATGTTTGCTTCTTGTCCACGGTCAGTACATACCAAACAGAGTAGAATCATCAGAATATTTCATGTCTGCTCCAGTTGCGAGATGGGAGGTCACTGACAGCATCTGTTCTGCTGTACAGTTTAATGCTATGCAGATTTGATTTTAATAGTCGTTCAACGAGGTTCCCCATCATCTTTTTACGATTCTGCAAACATGCAGCTATGAATTATTGAATATTCAACTCATATGGCCGATCTAGAGCATATGGAGCATAAAGTGAGCCGGCATCCGGAAATGGTTGCATTGCGCTATTTTCAAATGGTCCACGTTTCAGGCCAGGGCAAGATCATATTTTTATTTTCTCATAACAACGACACAAACGTGCCTCCAATATACGGACTGCGTCGAAAATGCAGCCTTGCCAGATTTATCAAGAAACTTATTCCGGTAAAGAACATTAAGCCTATGAAATACTTGCGGAAAATAACGAACGTCGATTTTGACTAAAAAGTCGGCCTCAGCTGTCACCGTTTTGGAGGTTGGTCGGTCCTCATTTATTATGTAAATGTTCACATCGAGTTAGCACTGTAAAAGTAGAAACACCTTGTATCTGTTTACCATGGAACGGAGATCTCAGTAAACAACGAATCATCTTGCCTGACTTGAAATGGTAATCTTCTGAAATAACAAGACCGGTACCGGCGCATTACATTAGTTTAAGTAGCTCACCCGGTGCCCCAGACTGATTACTGCTAACCTTGAGTTTTTAATCTCGCTGTTAAAATTAGTCCGACCACGATGGGCCAATTCATAATTTGCAAAAGCTTAGGCGACCGGATCAACGGTTTTGCTCGTTTGTTACACTGATCGGCTTGCGGCACTAATGGTTCACTTTCAGCTCATCTAGCGCCGACTTCCGGTAGAGAAGCCGTTGGACTGGGCGAAGTCAGACAAACACTGAACTTTGCATACCAAGACCGTTTATATTGCTGTATTGGTTTTCACATCCCATCGAAATATTTTATGGATAACTCAGGACCTAGTGGCAATGCAGAAGAGAGCACACAACCACAGCGAATCGAGGAGGCCTTCGACGGCAGCTCCTCGGAGGACGCCGCTCCTTTCTCGCGAACAAAAGCAGGAAGGACCTCCTCAGCCGATTCAGGACTGGACTTCGGGACAGAGCCAGAAGGAGATGTCCTTTTCTGGGCGCGCACGCAAAGGTACGTTGAGCATTTTTTCCATGCACTTCGGTTAAAAAGATTGACTTGCAGACGAGAGCTTTCGAAGGAAAATCTGCAAAATAATAGCAGCAGTTCACCTGAGAAAAATACGTATCAATCAAATTCGATAACTCGGTTGGAATTGAAGGCAGTCTCCGATTACGGCTACAACCTAGAGGACCTCAGTGACGGTATACGGATTCAGCTGACTCGAAGTCTCCAAGAAACCAGCCGGAATTCCTACTCAAATCAGATAGGTCAGATCTCCAGAACTTTGTCAAACGAATCATATGCCGATCAATGGGGGTAAGAGGTCAAGCACATGAAAAAGAGTACGGAAGAATAATAATTTAATATTGTCTGCAGAACGGAAATCTCACAACCGCTTAGCGCTCTTTACGCCATTTTAATAGTGATCATTAGTGCATGCCTCGCCTTTTCATCCCAACTTACGAATAACATGGATACGATGTATTCCCGATATTTTGACTCTAGTCTGCTAGCAATCGGCGTTATATTTCTTTTATCATCCTTCGCTTTCCTTTATCGACAGCCAACTACAGCATCTCGACCTGGAGGTCTCGCCCAAGCCGGTAATGTCGGCTCCTTCATAGCCCTTTACCGAACATCCAGCTCAGACACTACACTTTCGCAAACCCCTTCCGGTTACTACCGGCCAACGAAGAGAATAACCAGAACATCAGAAACCAAAATCGAGCGGCATAGAGTTCTTCATGCCCAGACCGACAGCGCAAGCTTCTACATGAAAATGGGTATTTCGGGTGCCTTGCATATCCATGCATTTCAAACATCGGTTTTTACAGGAACACTTTCTTTCGCCATCGGATCAATGATTTATGCATGTTTGGAACTTGGGGTCTACGCCGAAAATACTAGCTGCTTCAACGCAGTCATGTGTTTGAACCCAATTATATTCATTTTGTTCGTTATTCTCCAGCTCTACTTCATCTTCTTGAACTCTCGGGTATGGTTCTTGAATACATTAGAGTATGCAAAACTTATCGATACTAATTTCCAGCTGACGCTGAATAAATACAGAAGTATTGGAAGGTTCGGACTGATGCACCTTGTTGGGACGAACTTGTGCATCTGGGTTCGGACTCTAATCGACGAAACACTTCACGCTTTTGGGAAAATACATGACGAGCAATCTGGAAAAACTCTACATCTCGCTCAGAATGAAAGCAGCGATCCTGCGGCGAACCCCGGAGATTTTCCGACAGGAAACGGTTATTAAACGATTTTCAAAATACCAGTCGGAAAATACTGGACGATTCTTCTTCAGGTGGTTATAACCCGTTGTGCGTGGATGACGAGTCGGTCATGATGAAAATAATGGAGGAGGCATCAGCCTTCTTATATCCCTGCATCATAGAATACACGTTGATATCAGCCGGAATTCTGTACATAATGTGGACTTTTGTGGGCTGTGAATCCAAAACCGGACCGGAAAACAGAGCCATCCCACACCACAAGAAAGCGTATGCAATTGATTGTGATCAGTCTGCGAAAGGACTGTTCCTCGGAATCGTTGTTGTTGTCCTGACTATTGTGTCCCTAATTCTGTACTGCATTTATCTGGAAAAACCGGGATATGCCGAAATGGCGGTTCTGCAAGCGCAAATTACCGAGATAATCCTGTATGGGATAGGCTGCGTTGCGGTGACCTACGCTTTCGGCAAGCTGACCCATAATCTGGATCGAAGCTCGAGAAACACTGCAAGTCACAAGCTTGATGAAACATTGCTACAAATTTCAATGGTATGCCCGGCTTGTTAATGCTTCCGTTCTAGCTGCAACATTTTCTTTTTCAAAGTGCGGCGTGTATGCGTATACAGTTATGAGCTTAATCGGAGGATACGCGGAAGAAGGAATTACGGGGATGTTGAGCGTGGTGTCCTCAACTTTGTGCCTGTGAGGTTTCAGGTAACAAACAAACCTCGACTATATTTCAGAAATCTTTCACTACAGAGTCCAGAGTACCGCTCAAACGATATTCATTTTCGATGCCAGTCACAGAAGCATGGGATCCTCGTCCAATGCGAAGCGTCCTGATCTATCTTCCAACAAACCGGCTAGGGAGACTATTACGTTGCTGCTAATTGTGAACTTCGCTATCTGGGCAACAAATGTAAAACCATGCCTTCTTCCGTTCTAAAGTAAAAACATCTATTTCAGGTTTTCTGCACGTTGAGATACGAATCAAGTCCCTCACAATCGGAGTTCTATGGAATTCACGAGTATGTAGTTTAGTATATCAAAATTATATGACTGAAGCCTGAATTATCAGAAACATTGTCTTCAGATGGACAGCCATGCTACATGTTACAGTTCCCCTCGTAATTTTCTACCGGTAAGGCGATTTCAAACAATTTATATACAAGATCGAATATAACAAACATCATTCTTCATATTAGATTCCACTCAACTGCATGTCTATTCGAAATCTGGAAACGGGCGTACAAAGAAAAACGCGTTTCAGCCAACTCCTTCGATACTTCATTGGAAAAGAGTTTCGCGATAAATGTTTAAGAAAATTCGAAGGATGAAATTTAGAAGCTCAATCTTCATCGCTGCTGCTGTATTGGCTCACCAACGTCTTTAGTCCTCCCGCAGTACTTTTCAATGAAGAATTTGGTTTATCCGACGTACTCAGACTGGGTCCTGCTGGCGAGTTTTTCGGCTTAATAAGCGCAGATAGTGAGTTTTTGGTCCGTCCAAACGCTCCAATACTCTTTCCCCAAGATGGCTGAATAGTATCATCCACCTTCAATTTCTTCGACGTATTCGATGACGTAGCCACCAGAAAGTCTGTCGGAGCTTCCGAAGGATTGTTGATGTTATGAAGAGAATGTGATGCTTTATCCTCTTCATCCGAATCTGAATCGTGCAAACGCTTAATCACAGCACTCCCATCTTCCTTTGAGAAGATGGATCTATAAAGAAATATCCAACTTTGCAGCTAAATTTTGCAGAAGCCAGTCAAGATCGTAATCACCTTATAAAAGCTTCATCTGCTTCTTCCTGTTCTTGGAGAGCCACCATTTCCTTCTCCACAGTCATCTTGATCACTTCGTCGTAGTTTACATTGGCCTGGCGAACATTAAGGTCTTTTAACTCCTCCAGAGCTTCTAACCTGTCCATCTCGTATCTGGAATCTTGCGTTCGTCGCTCCAACGCAATCATTGGATTGGATTTCTCTTCTTCCAAACGAGCTTCTTCGACACGTTCCTCTTCCTGTTCGGCGAGCCTGACAGCCTGAAAATTTCTCGTAGCGCCCTGCTCCAGTTCGTAATCCATTTCCTCCAGATTTGTCTGTAAAGAGAGGAGTTTCGATTCCATCTCAATAGTGCAAAATGTGATATAAAGCTTACCTTGAATGTTATTTCCGACATGCATCGTGGACATTTGATATAGAAGCGATATATCCTCAGACCCAGAAAGGTTTCTCCTTCAACTGTCTCCTGTCTGGAGTTGAACTTCTTTCCTAAAAAGCACTCGTTTCAAAACAAACACCAAGTCATGACGTATCGAAATGTACCTTTATAAATGTATTCTCCGCAAGTGTTGCACCTGAAAACAAATGGACATGTACACAGAAGTCACGAAAACAACAACGTAGCAAATAAATTTTGCAAGCTTGTTCTATCACACGTTCCGAAACGTACTTCATGTTACAAGGCGCCATGATTCGGACATTAAACTGTCGATTTTTCTGCAACCGCAACCGCGGGAGTTTCGATGGATCGAAATCTGGAGGGTAGTATTTCTGAAAATAACAAACGAAACGTGTAGGTAGAACTCGAAGTCTCCCTTCACAACTTGGAACTCACGTTGATAACTTTGCGTTCCGTCATCTTGGAAGGGGATGCTCAAAGTTCTTGCAGAATTAATCAGATCCTTTGATTTCAAAGGAAACGATGAAAACGAAACGAAAGTTTCAGAAACGCTACAATCGGTGATATATGATTTGACTCCTCGAACGATGTAGCCGCTTCGCTTAGCACTCTCCGCCAATTCTGAAGACTATCTCTCCGCTTCGCTTCGACAATCTACCAAAATTCCAGTTTTAAAATGAAGCATTATTTTGGTTTGTTTTTTGTTGTGGTTAATTTTTCCTCTCTTGATTTGGACCACTGGAAAAATCTGCGTTTTTTGGGATATGGTGCACTTTGTTTCGTAAAAACGTGCGCGATTTTTCGGTCTTTCTTGGTGAGAGCGAAGCTAACAATTCTGGAAAGTGTGGTTTTTTGGCTTACGTTTTCATTCACCACTACAAAGTGAAATATCTGACGGAACGACTGAATGGAATGGCTCGTGAAGGTGGAATTTTATCAGTTGGACCAAGCACTATCTGCACGTAACTGGTTTTCGTCTTTTCGCTATTGGCCAATGTCGTGTTTGTTTTGCTCGTTCATTACCGCCCTCCTTGTTGCAAAAGTAAGTGCAGTCATCAAACCAGCGCGTTGAGCTTGAATTCTAAAGTTCTGTAACAGGAAAGAGGTGCCGTTGTGATACGCACCTGCCGATTTGCTTCTGTCTTTGACACCGGAAATGGAGTGATTTGTTTGGTGAGAAGGAAAAACTGGGTCGCGATATCTGCAGTTGTTTATTCCTGCGTATTCTTGCTGTCAGCTTATTGTTGAAGTTATCTATGCGGCACCATGGTCGTCTCCATTTTGTTATGTTTACGGATTATATTGACTTTTGGATTTATCGTGGCACAACAACCAGGTACGTTGAGTTGAATTCAAAACAAGAGATGTGCAACTCTCTTGAATCCAACCAGAAATGTCAACAGCGTTCGAATCTCTCTTCATCGTTGACTTGACCTGATAGGGTTTCATTGAAAACCAAGCGAGAATGAATACCGTGGTCTGGTTTGTCAGTTTCGGTCGACTGATTTTGGGGTGCGTCTGACTCAGGTAAAAATGAGAATGAGATGAATGAATGACTCATATCGATCGACGAAAGCCAAAAATGAAGCATGAAAGCTAAATTATTAATTTGATGAGAACGGCGCTGGACTTGGTCTGATTTCGGCAGTACCATAAAGTAGGGCTGGATTCGCTTCGTAATTTCTATCGTAGTTCTGTAATAAGGAAAAATGGCCTTTACAGATTTGCTGCTTTTTACAGCTTTTGTCAGTTTCTTCTCTCGTACGGCAAACTAAGATATAAATTTCCAGAATAAAATACACGTTTTTGCGATCAATTGAAACTAAATCTGATTCATGGTGCAGTTACCTCGTACTCAAATAAAATGAAATCGACAAACATACTTTTATGGGAGATTCTACCGGTGCTCTGTTTCGGCATCAAACGCTATAAATTCGCCTTTGTTTCAGTTTCAGTTGGGACAAAGCAGAAGCGGCAGGTTCCCCCGCCTGAAATCAAACCATCAGCACCGTTTATCGACATCCCGATCGGAGGGAAACTTACCCTCACTTGCACCGGAAAAAGTCGAGTAAAATGGCATGCACCGGAATCGAACGCTTTGGTAAGATTCAAGGACACAGTAAGTAATAATATTTTGTAAGTTTCTGTGAGTGTGAACTGTTCTTCTGGCACATCTATTTGAAGCATTATTGCAATGAGTTGGAAAAACTGGGCCATTGTCTTGGAGAATTTTGTATATTTCACATTAAGTACCTAGGTACATACATTTGCATACGAACAATTCATTTGTTTTTGATATTTGAGCCAGAGTGCGAGCGAGGTATAATTATAATAACGAGAGTCTAATGCCTAGAAAAACTGTGCCTTCTATTGGGCCTGATCATTATCTTATTTGAAACTATTGCCCTTTGAGCTTGTTTGTGTCACGTCCCTGCGCATCTTCTGGATAACATACGTTCCAGTATTGTTGACGTTTTCTGCTTTGCAGGCTGGCCGGTTGGAATACACGGAACTGCCAAATTTGGGTGGAGTTTACCAGGAGACTCTGGAGATCCAATCAGTTAACCTTCACAATATGGGCCGCTATTTCTGTAACTACACTGGAAACATGGATCCAGATGATTCGTGGCAGCCGAGTAGCATCTATGTGTTCGTGAATGGTCAGCTCGGTGACATAATTGTGAGACATAAGATTCTTGAACAAGAACTGTTTTCCAGACCCTAACCGATTGATGTTACGCCTTGATCTGGAGATGGACTCCAACGTCCCGGAATTTTTCCCCATCCAGGAAAATATTCCTTCGGTTGTGGGGTGTCTTCCCACATTTTCCAACGCTTCCGTTGCTCTGATAAATCAGCATTCCAACAAGCGCGTTGACCAGGCGAATGACGTCTCCTACGACCCAACTGTCGGCTTCACCATTTTATACCCTAACATTTTTTGGAGCGGCGATTTTGTTTGTCAGGTGAGTGATTAAATTTTGTATACATTGACATGTGCAGTGAGTTCTGCATTTTTAGTTCACCGTGAATTTCGGATCTACTCCTAAAACTCAGAGTCTGCTCATTCATTTGTTGTACAGTCGTAAGTTGCAGTCATCGCATTTCCGACAGAATGCCTTGCTTAAGCTGATGATTTTTAGCTGATGATGACCCTCCGAAACCAAATATCAACAGCGACAATGCGCGTCACGTGGTAGCAGGGAAAGAATTCACTTTAACGTGTACAGTTCGAGTTCCGGATACCACGAACGTTATTTTGGATTGGGCAACACCGACAGAAGACGTGCGCTTCTCTTGGTTTTAGTTGAAGCTGTGTCCGATAATCTGCTGTTTGCAGACAAAGCGAAGATCAGAGCAGTCGGTGGTACCGGAGATGCAGACTTCGGAAAACGGATATTCTTACAAACTCATTCGGAATGTTTTGAAAATCAGGAATGTTAATCAGCAGCTTGATCGTGGGGATTACACTTGTTCTTCTGCATTCAGCTTACGGCCAGATCGGAAACAATTTAGTTCGTTCAACATCAAACCATATGCAGGTTGGTTGATGCTGGACTGTGACGAACCAGATTAAATAACCAAGTACAGTATTACTGAATAATTAGTCATTGTGAGTGGTTCTGACTGTTTTTGCAAGTGGACCGAAATTTTTCTTTCATTAGTCACCGCAGTCCAATGTTTGTGGCAAGGGTTTCGATCTCAAACGTTTTTGTGGCTGTGGCCACCGATACCAGATTGCACGCATGTGCTGGAATTTGCACGTTTTTTCTCAAACAAGAGCTACGTAGATTGTTTTCATCCACGTGTCCTGTTTTTTCAGAGGGCGTTGAGAGCCATGTTGAAATCCGCCCAAAACCAGAAAAGACATTCAAAGTGGAAGTGCCCAAAGGAGGACTCGCGAAGTTGACAGCTGAATTCAATGGCTTTCCAACACCTCGAATTACATGGAAGAAGGACGATAAGGTCATTTTATTTAAGGGCAGAATTGCCCGTTCTGATCGTGGAAATGAAACGGCGGTCACTATTGAGGATGCTAACGAGAACGATCACGGCAATTACACGATAACGGCCATTTCCGGTACTTCGAAGTCAGAGATCAACATGACGTTAGTAGTCAACGGTAATAACGCAGAACTGTTGCTATTCTGAGTGAGGATTTTTCGATTTAATCGAATTTGTTGTTTTGCCGTTAAAGAAAGACCAACGGTCGAGCTGACATCCCTCCCAGCATCTACCCCATACTTCATGACGGGAGGACAAGTTGAATTCCAGTGCAAAGTATCCGCATATCCGCCGCCTGTTCTTACATGGCTGTGGCGATCATGCGGGCGAACTTGTTCGGCAAAGGATCCGGAGCATTCGAGGCCGTCTGAATGGAACATCATCCCTTCGCATGAATACACAACCAGCACTGACGTAACCGGAAGGAAAACTATTAGCAGTCATATTCACGCTGTTAAGCAGAGCTCTGGATTCGTCAGATGTAGTGCGGCTAATTCGTTCAAGCAAAAAGGAACCAACCGACCTTTCGAAGAAGCAAAGGAACTTAAAGTTCTTGCCACAGGTATGGTTATTCAAAGTCATAGGTGATCCCACTTATTGTTTGAAATTCAGCTGTTGACAATTTGCATCAAATGTGAGGTTAATTTGGTCGAAATTTAAATTCAGCATTGTTACTCGTAGATGTTCCGAATGGATTTGACCTTCGTATGGTGCCTCCTGCCCCAGTTGAAACGGAAGATATTGAGCTTATTTGTACGGCAAACAAATATGATTATCCTCAAATCGAATGGGAATATCGTCATGGATCATTTGAGGACACTTTCCAGCCGGTGACGGAAAACGAGTACACAAAAAAGTTTCAGTCATCGGAGCTTCTTTCACATAAAGCAATCGTGAAAATAATGAGAGCCAGCAATAAAAACGATGGTGAATACCGCTGTCGAGGATTCGGAGGAGAATCGTCCATTACAAGAAGCTTGCCACTAAAACTTATCGGTGAGTTGCTTGGCCATTTCTTTAAACATAGCTGTTTTGTTCTGGTAATATCATTCATTTAAACAACTGAATTCAGATGCAAAATTTTATGTTGTGCGTTTTCCATGATGAACTCTATTTTTCAGTGGCGCGGCAGTTGGTTTTCACGGATCAAGTAAGAGGCGATCCCGAAGACAAAACAGTAAGCTACCAAGATACTTTGCGATTGGAGTGCAAGATTGCTGAAGGTGCACCGTCTCCAAAATATTATTGGACCAAAAATAAACAGCCAATAGCAGCTGGTGGCGCGACATATTTCGAGAATCATAAAGGAGAGAAACTGGCCGCGCCGGATGCTGTAATGATCAATGCAAAAGTGACTGGAGAAGATGCCGGCGATTACGAATGCGCGGCCGACAATAATTTTGGCACTCCGATTACGAAACAGTGGAAGCTTACGGTTCGAAATGTTGCTGAGAAGAAAAGAATCGGCTGGATTATCGGTGGAGTGCTGGGAGTTTTGTTAATAATCGTTGTGCCACTTGTTGTTTGTTTGGCGTGGAGGATCAAAAAAGAAAAGGCGAGTCGAGAACCTTCTGCACTTTGCTCTTGATTGATATTTTGTTTTTGATCTCGTTCAGAAGCTACAAGCAGATCTGGAGTACCTTCAAAGTATGATGAATCCTGATACCACCAACCTTGATCTCATTGATCCCTCCAAACCGTTGACGGACCAAGTGCAATTACTACCGTACGACCAAAAGTGGGAGATAACAAGAGAAAATCTGAAAATTTGTGAGTAGTTACTTGGATTTTGATGGCCTGATCTATATCTGAAAACATTTGTTAGTCAATATAATTCTCGGCACCGGGCAGTTTGGAAAGGTCATGAAAGCGGAAGCGACTGATCTGCCAAATCAACCTCCCGGAAAGAAAATTGTTGCTGTGAAAATGCTGAAGGAAACAGCTGATATCGTTCAGCGAAAAGCCCTTCTGGGAGAGATAAAAATCATGATGCACATCGGACAGAACTTGAATGTAGTCAACCTACTGGGCGCTGTGACAAAAAATATGGCCAAAGGTCAGTACTGACTGACATTCCTGCAACCTTACTAGGTAGCAACAGTTGTATTTGTCCAGGCGAGATCTTCATGGTTATCGAGTTTTGTCGATTTGGATCGCTACGCGATTATCTTCAGTTGCACCAGGGAAAAAAGTTCTACAATCAAGTTGATGTTATCACCGGAAAGCTGATTCCATTAACTGATGAAACTGAAGATGCGGTTAGCAGAATGCAGTTGGAGTTGCAAAACGAAAAAGGATTCGATGGCCATATAGTTACCACGAGAGATTTAATTTTGTATGCATTCCAAGTCGCCAGAGGAATGGAATATCTGGCTTCCCATCATGTGATTCATCGTGATCTTGCGGCTAGAAATGTTCTGGTCGCCGAAGACGGCATTGTGAAGATCTGCGATTTCGGGCTTGCTCGACAAGATGTGGAATACATCAAAACCAATCAAGTAATTTCTCTTAGCTAATAAGTGTCTTCAGAGAAATCTGATTTTCGTGCAGGAGGAAGACCGTGGCTTTTTTGTTTCAGGCGGAATTGCCTATAAAATGGATGGCGATCGAGTCTATTTATCAACATGTTTATACAACAGAAAGCGATGTCTGGTCGTTCGGCATTTTACTTTGGGAATTGTTTACGTTGGGCTCAACACCATATCCTGGCATCAATATTGACACAGATTTCGTCGAGCGCGTAAAAAATGGTTACCGGATGGAGCGTCCTTACTTGGCGCCGAAGCAGATGTAGGTTGTTGGTTTCTACTCAAGTCCGCATATTGCAAGTTGTACTTTTCTTCCAGATACGATGTGATGCGGCATTGTTGGGAAGCTGATCCACATGCCCGGCCGGATTTCCAAGCCCTGTCAGAACAACTGGGAAGCCTTCTAGAATTCTCCACAAAAGAAAAATATGTTAATTTGAACATTCCATATGAACAACTGAACCAGGCCAGTGAATACGGCTACGTAAATGATCCAATTCCTGCAAAGCGCACATCAAGGCCCCTTTCCGCCGACAACGAAGATAGCAATTATGCCCGGACATATCAACTATCCCCTACTGGACAACCCATACATCCACCGGTGAAGCCCAGAAGAAGTATTCGTCCAACTGGTGCTCAGCCAGCTTTGGACACCATGGAACTTCAGCCGATGCTTCGAGATGACCTTTCAAGTCCTGATCCGAGTCGACCAGGAAATTTTATTGAGAATCAGGAATATCTCAACGACCATTTCGTCAATATGCCGGTGAATTTATCAGCCCAAAAGGCTTTGCAGAAGCAGAACGAAGACGCGAAATTGAACTATCTGAATGGATTAAATTCGGTGAAGGCGCCATTTTCGTCTGAAGTTTAATAAGAACTGACCGCCAGTTACAAATTCTAGTCTTTCATTTCGGATGTTACTGTACTTGTTCTTTTTTGTGTTTTTAAGCTTTTAACTGACTGATCGTGAATTGTTCTTGTTTTATCTTTTTCTGGTTTTATTGCCTTTTCATTCTTGTGCCTGGTATTTCCGGTTTTGCTCAAAATCTCGGTTTTCAGTTTTCTTCGCGATCGATTAACTCAACCCGTGAATAAAAATATAAATAAAACATTTAATAAATACCATCAGAAAAGTTACAGCAGACTGATGGTCATCCTCACAAAAACATACACAATCCCACAAGCGGCATAAACGGAGGTGAGCATTAGCGGAACAAAAGGCAGCTTATCATCCAATCCCAGAACAAGATTGTGCAGAACACAGTTATAAAATTCCACCAGAAAGAAGCCCATCACATAAAATGTTTCAGGTAAATTCAGCAAGGGGAGTGCGTACTTTCTGGTCGAATTTGCCGGAAACCGATCTTTCAGCATCCGAAACGCTGCCCAGCAGTACATGACCAGGATGAAATACTTGAGTGGAATTTCCGGTGTTGTAAATAACAGAGGATGTAATCCATAATAACCCGCGGTGATGAGTACCAGGTAAAATCGGGCATCTACCGAAGACGTGATGGCGAGCCATGTATAAGGAATTGTCGCCAACAAAACTGCTTTCTCGTGGACATGCCAGCCGAATAGAAAACTGGACAACGTACAAGCCACTAAACCGCGAACAAACTGATCTCCAGTTTTGGCACTCCACAAATATTTGAGCGCTGGCAGCATACCGACGACAGTGAGTATCATCGTCGTTCGAGGCGAAATACTGGGAAGGACGACGTGATGGTATTCCTTAACGAGTCCACCGGTGAGCGAGGCAACATTTTCGATCTGCAGGTAGCCAAGACGAGTTAGGACAGTTCCCAGAACTTTATCGCAAAAATTGTAGAGCGCCCAGAAATTCGGTGCCCAATAAGCGTGGGTCAGACCTCTTTGGAATGGGAATAGCCGACTAAGTAGCTGAGGCAGCTGTCGCATAATGACAAATGGTCCCAATGATATTGAAGTGATCCCAAGAAAGACTGCACCCAATAAGGCGAAGCGTTTGAAACTAAATGATGACAATGCAGTTCCATTAAAGCAAGCTTGTCGGAAGAGATAAATTCCAAACGCCGGCGCCATGTATAAAAAGATGTGCTTCAAATTGATCGCGATGCTGAACCAAACTGCAGCCCAAATGTATTCCTTCTCGATAATACGGATAATTGCAAGTTGTAAAACTCCAAATAAAAATCCGTTGTATTGGAAATGTATATGATCCACAATCAGAAGACCGGCATTCCATAACATCAAACAAGCATAAATCGTTCCCGGAGAAAATAAACTTCGGTTTCTCGAAGCAGGTGACCGCTGAGATAGATGCAAATATCCTTCGTATACGGCGTAAATATAAACGGAATCCAG
>JAQIWT010000888.1:0-14146 GCA_034696485.1 Isohypsibius dastychi | reverse complement strand
CACAGGCCGGTTTCTCCATGTTAAAGGAGATAAGGATTATTTAACCCGCAATAGTAACCCTGCTGACGCAGTGCTAAAAAATCGATTTACGATGATGAGTGATGACGCATAAGCGGGTTCTATTCGAGCTACTGTATGTAGAAAGTATATCAATCAAAGCGAGGCGACGTTTTGTCACGCTTTGATCGCAATAGCCATCCAAAGTGTACTGTACTTTACGAACCCCAGTGGTCAACGCTCAATTGTTGTTGATTAAAAAACGGAAGTCGGCAACATGGACCTGCGACTGAAATATTCGTATAAACCCTTGACAAATTCTAATAGAAATCTGACAAATCAAAACATGTACGGCAGGCAGTCAAGGTTATTTTCACTGGGCAGATTTTATCGCTAATCGAAAACTGTGAAGTTTCGTCGAGGTGGTCTCGTAATTGGTGGCAGGATAATTCTTGGTGGCACAGTTTGCTCTTTGGTTGTTGTTCTTGTTGATTGCGTAGTGGGTTTCGTTGTTGGCGCTGCAGTTGTTCTCATTGTCGTAGTAAGCGGAATGGTTGTCGTCGAAGGAGCCTGAGTGGTCGTGCGAGTCCGTCGGACAAATCCAGGCAATCCATATGAGTCATCATCGTCATCCACAGATGCAATCTGTTTTCCACGTCGCTCATTCAGATCATCTTGTTCGGTGACAATGGCTTTGGATTGGACGTCGTTTCCATCCGACCCAGTCGACTGTTCGCTTCGGAGGTTGCTGCTCAGAGCGAATTCGGGAACTTGAATGGTTTGGTCGTTGACGCGTTTGGTGACAGTTGTCACCTCTCCGGGCTCAACGTTGTTACAGCCATCCCCGCGGCATTGGTAGAGAGCCACAGCTCGATCAAGGAGCGAATCGTGTGTCATAATGTCGCATTCGCTGTCACCGAAACCCCATGAAGACACCACTCCGGAACAACCGCGATTCACGAGGATTCGTCCTAAAAACATACGGTAATTAATCAACCCTGAGAACATCTGACATATCGGTTTATATCGTGTGTTACTGATTTATCTTCTGTTTTGTTTGGAATTTGCGCTTCTCAGTCTATGGCAATAAACTACCTTCGAGGCCCCCGTCTAAAATCGAGGCGGTAAGGACGTTACACTCATTACATTAATCGGACATTCACGGTACTTGTAAAGTGCAAATTGTCAGGCCGACAAGTGTGGCATCAGCTGGTTTCAGAAACAAATGCAGCGGAGCACCTGAATATATTCAAGGCTACCAGACCAGTAGTCTAATTTACACGGATGAGACTGGTTTGGTAATTATGGGATGAGGCTGGTTTCTTTGTGGCTTTGCGTTTCAAAAACGCTGTAGGTCGTCGATGGGGGGTGATCGAGTTTTTGTTGGCACGTAATCTCAGTTATAAGTACCCGAGAACACACTTAATTCAAGAAGCCATCAAGTATGATTGACTCAGTATTCTTTATATAGCTTAATAAATCAAAATGATGTTCTCTTCAATATTCTTCCATTACAAAACAAATGCTATCGACTTTAATTCCAGTCTTCATACCGTACCATACAGTATAAGTACTAGTACTGTACAGTATAGAGCCCATGGGATGAGCTCGACAACAAAAAATTGATTAGTCGACCGCTAAAAAATGCCCTTTCCCACCAGTAAACAATAGATATATCAGACGAATCAAAATATAATAATAGGCATCAAAAGGTCAAAGCACATTTTCTTGAATTGATGCGCACCATGCTAACTTATAACACAATGTACCATATGATCAGTGAGTTTTGTTGTTCAAACGTGTTATCAATTTCTTCACTTTCAGAGCTATATAACATCTATTGCAAAATCATTTCCAGAAACATGATGATACAATTTATGGTAGAACACCAAATTAAACACGTATATGCTGTTCCAACTCATTTCGAACTAAAGTGATGGAATTTTGTTATCGGCGTGAAAACTTCGATGCATTTCATAACAGATTATGATCTGGTAAAGTTATAAGTCACAACTCACCGTCAAGATCATACACAAGAGCATTACAGTGGTCACTAGTATCCGGACATGTAATCAACTGCGCAGAGGAGATCGAGCGGCAGTCCTTGTTGATCCACAAATTCACCGTACAAACGAAGCACTGCAGTGCCTCACTACCTACACAAAGCAAACAAATGAATTAAAATGAAGCAAGCTTTGCCATTTGAATCAAAATGGGTGAAAAATTATTAAATTGAAATCAGGTGTACGATTCCTACCTAGGACATGGAACGCGAGGCCGAGAACCAGCAAGTGGAAGCCGGTCATGATGATCACGCTCCCCAGTCGGAATCAAGATCAAAATACTGGCACTAGAAACTGAAACACGAAGGCTCTAATGAATGCGCCAGTAAAATCCAAAATCAAGTGTCAAGTTCGCCACCAAGACCCGATTCGTGCCAGTATGCCACAGGCGAATGGAGGCTTTCAATAGAGTCACGGGAAAACATCCATTCCACAGCCCGCTGAGAAATGCCGGTGTAGCAAGAAACTAGCTTCTGACAACCGCTTGTTTGAAAAAACAATTCGACTATATGGATATCTCCCCGATGATTAGTGTTTCACCTGCGGTGACTGTTACAATAGCTGCACGCCTTCACTAGCAGGTTTTGTAGGTATAATTGTTCAGTCACCGGTAATCAACCACAGGGAGTGGAAACGAAGAATTTGCCTGCGAGCAGGAAGTTGACTCGCAGATACTGTACCGAAGCGAATTAGATGAAAAAAAGAAAAGGATAGACGATAATATGAAACGTGTGTCGCTAGTTATGCAATCAAAAAAACTGGTACCTGTACAATAGACGAAACTCGCAAAGGCTTCACAAGGTCACAAATGACTGATCGTTATCTTTCAATGTCTTCGAAAAAATGCTCATAAATATGAGTGGTTCTCTCGAAAAAAACGTCTTTGCTCAAGTAGAGCAACCGACTCCTAATTAAACACTTGTGACATCAAAAGAGCTCTTAGGGAAAAAAACAACCGTTTTTTCGAAATGATTTAAATCGAATTATTTGAATTAAACTTAGATGATTTTACGAGATGGCCTGTTTGTTACACAAAAGGTTTCGTGTCGGTCTGGCGTTTGTACAAAAAAAATTCAATTGCGCTTGCAGTTCACTAATTTGACATAGGAATGATTGATTTGCAATATGACAAAGGAAATCTTCATTATCATTCGTACAGTTTCATGCGATGCCAGAATTCGCAAAATTGGCATCCCGTAAAAAAATTCGGTGGTTCTCATGGATGTCGTTGTTGCGTCATCAATTCAGTATTGTTCATTCCGACTAAACTGTTCCTGTTTCACACGAATTTGAAACATTGGTCGAGACGAACTTGTTAATAACTAACGGGGGAATTTAAAGCAGGTATCAACTGTGCACATGGCAATCAGGGTGTTTAAAAGCAAGAGTCAGTCTTGCATGTCTTCACAAAAACCGTGGGGGTCACACGTTCGCTGACGAGTCGAACCAACAAACAAACAACCGCCAAGTTCGCATTGTACGTAGAAATAAATACAGCAGTGTTGGCAGCTTTAATCATAACCTTTCAAAGAATGTTAAGTGATTTATGGATGAATGATTTACTTCATTCGACCGTGAAATTTATAAGTTTCTTTTCTTCTCAGCGTACAGTCGAGCTTCATGTCTCGTATGGACTCTCGACAAAAACGAAATGAGCTCGAAATCATAGCTCCCAAAAAAACCTTTCGAGAACTCATATGTGCCCCAAATTACCAGGACCAACCGGAAAGGCAAGATAAAGAAAGCCAAAGAAGTAAAAGACAGCGCTACAATTGCGAAAATCGAAAGCCATGGTACAGTGAAATTAAATGTGTTGATAGTTTTTTCGTAATGTTCGGCAAGGAATTCCAAAATGCTTTGAACGAACCTGGCTTGGTCGTGGGCTGAACGAAAATTTCCCACAAGATACGATCCCGTTTCTCCTGTCATTTTCGACCAGATCTTCCCGGTCTGCACTCTTAGTCTTTCCGGCACAAAACTGACCAATCCTTCTATGGCCGAAAAACGGGAGCTGGTGCTCGGCGTAGATGAAATATCGCTGACTGAAAGGTCATCGAAGTCATCCTCGTCGGGAGCAAATATCTCGTCACTGCCGGATGCTAAATAACTGAATCCGAACAGGGACAATAAAATAAGTGGAATCCAATAGGGTTGAAAAAAGGTGACCGTGAACAGGAAACAGCAATAAACCGCTATTGTGAGCTCTGGTGATTCCCAGCGCATGATGCAGCCGATCAGTTGGAATAAATCAGAGAAGAGCGTAACCATCTTTCTGATCTGGCTCACTTTTCGAAGCATAATCTGAAAAATAGGTTCCGATCAAATATCAGGATTACCTACGGAACATCAAATTAAAAACAGTTTTTTTCGGAGTTTCACACTCAAAATCTTGCTTGTTGAAAATTAAATTAGTTTATAAATTTTAATTAGATTAATTAACGTAATTCAAGTGGTATTATTACCTGAGTGGTGATCTTCTTGCTGATTTCAGACTGGACTTCGTCTTTTGGTTTAATGGTCCGTAGCACTGCCTGAACCATATCGTACTCAAGTTTCAACTCCAATGAAATACAAGCGGGGATATTCTTCTGCAGTTTCTTGTCTTTGAGGATCCATGTGTTTGTGCTCCCATTTTCAATATTCAACAAAGGAATCGCGCGCGCTCCTAGCATATTAGTCCGACCTTTCACATCTCTTTCATTAACGGTAATCTCCAGAATCGAGTGTACATCAGTGACCGGAAACTGATATTCACAATTCCATTCCGGTGCTTGGCTTCGTGGAACCGAATGCGTTTGGAATCGGACAAATCCCAACTGCATCACAAGAAATACTGACTTTCCATCCGAGTCAGACGGTGGAAGATTCGTAATCTTTTTCAAGTTCACCGATAAACTTCCAACTGGTTGACGGAAGGGATGAACTGCTATTGGCTCCTCGGTTGGGGATTGATAATCAGTGGCCGGAAGTGATCTTTGGATCGAGACCACCGGTTCGCTGATACTTTTCGCAGAATCGCCGCGAAGAAGATGTGCGTTTTCTTCCAGAATGTTCGAACTCGTTTCTTCATTTATGAGTTGCTTGTCATGAACGCAGATGGATAAATGCAAAGAGCCTCGTCTAGTAGTTTTGTCCTTGAGATCAATCCACATATCCGAAGTTTTCCCTCGTTCAAATGTGGCCAAATGGATATCCGCTCTTCCAATAATTTCATTGCGCTGCAGTGTGCCGTTCCAATCCCAGACACTCACTTGCAAGATTCGAAGGGGAGCCTGATCCTCCAGGAAGAAATCGAACTTCTCATTCCATTCTGAAAACATGAAAAGAGTCAGATGCCAATTTGAGGCCAGCAAAATCGGCGGAAAAAACTGCGAAGACGAGAAAAATACGAACATAAAATGCGCTGATTGTTTTCCTTACGTGGATTAAGTGTTTTCTTGATCACTCGAGAACGGCATTTCTCAGTTCCGACTTTGAACTTGCAGAATGGATCAGAAAGTCCATTCCTGTCCTGAAAAAAAATCTCAACAATGACTAGAATTCCAAAAATCTCCGATTGAATTTGAAACTGAGAACTTACCATAGCTGGCAAGTCTTTGGCTTCGAAAAGGAATATGGTCACTTTCGTGACGCTGATGGAAGAGGACGGCATTTGGGATATATTTCTGGACATTATTTCCGCCAGACAACCAGGTGTAACAGTATGAGATATGTTGTTAAATCGTCAGAATTCAGTTCTTGCACCCATCCTCCCCCGAAAGCTGATAAGCAGCGAAAGTATTGATTTTGTCGCCCGGATGTTCAAATAACATGAATGCAAGCATACGTATACAGTACGCCAGCCTTTACCGAATAGAGGAGTAAAGGCTACTTGCACTTGCACATCGGCCAGAAAACGAGAACAAAATTTTAAAATTCAGAAAAAAGATGTCTGTTTTGAAATCCATATCGTCAACCAGCACTCAATGTTTATTTTGATCAGCAGTGCAGGAAACATGTGCACCAAAATAAACCGGTTTCCGTCGTCGACGTTGGTTTGATAACGATAACGGACCAGGCAATAAGCAGCGCTAACTTCTTCGTCGATTTCAACAAAATCCCAGATCGTATGAGGTCGGAAAATTTAGAATATTAAATGGTTTGAGATCACGCTTGAAATTAATAAATTTCCCGTAAAACAAACCCATCAAATTGTTGCGCATTTTAATTCTTCATGAATTTTTAAGTTCCTTCAGAAAGCATCCAATACAAAAACTGTGTGCCCAATTTTACCGCAGTGACTAACAGCCTACATCTCGATCATTAAAATCCAGTTCAAATCATCAAGTCATGCGACCGCGTATATAGAAAGGCAAATAAGGAAGATTACTGTATGAATCTGACTGTTTTCTTAAATGTGACTTTGATTAAACCTCTGCATCGTTTGAAGCTTTCGCCAAGCTGGAATTACCACGAAAACGGATGTTCATTTTTTCCGGGTCAGCATTGCGACCAGTCCGATTGCTCCCATAACCGTCGCCCCACCTAGAGCAACCAAGCCCATTCCAATTAATCCACCTGTAAATAACACCCGGTGTTAAATTGACGGGAATTTGGTGTTTTGGTACTGAATTTAATGCGTTAGAATTAAAAAGTGTATGAACAAGGATCCTTGATAAATGTAAGCATTGCAAAAACATCGATCTTACTTTTACGTAGCCGGTCTTCTATGACTCGTTTCAGATCCTGCGCTTGCATGTTCTGGGGTTCGGCCTTGAGGAGCGTATTTATGCATTCAAGGGCCAACTCGAATTCCTGCAATAATTCAAAAATCTCAAGAACAAAATCTCGAAAGCTGAGTGATACGGTGTAACATCAGAGCTTTCTTAACAATCCACGAATGTAGTGAGCTCACTCAAAATAAATTAAACTTCCAGTTCTTAGAAACAACGGCAGAATTCTGCTACCAGTATGATCATTGTGATTCATTTCGTCGTGGAAACGTACCCGAATTTTCGTGTATCCAACAGCAGTAAAGAACAAGCAGTCTCGTCGACCCGTTGATTCCCCTCTTTTGTACAGATCTAAAATATTGACCTCCGTGAATTCCAAGCAATCAGAAGGAAATCTTGAAGGAATACGGGCAGACCATACGTTTGAATATCTCGATGCCTCTCATGATATCATCTTGTTTTTTTGAACGGATGAGACACCACGCGTAGTCGAAGGCTGTGTTATAAGGTACCTGGCCTTTCTCCAAATCCTCCTGGTATTTACGAGCCCGGAGCTAAAGGAAAGAAATCACGTATGATACATGAAACACGGGACAGAAACAGAATTATGGCGGAATTATATTTCTTAATGCGCTTTCACTCAAATCAAACCTCCAGCTCCTCGTTGGTAATGTAATCGTCGATAACGGCCTCCATTCTCGTGTAGATTGAGCAGACAACAAGTTCCCGAATTCAAAGCTTGGATCTGACAGTCGATTAGTTTAATTCAGAGAAAAATGACCGAAAACGGAACTGAGTCAAGTTGGCGCAGCAAAAATGGCAACAAAGTCAGATCCGCCCATGATATAAAAGTTCGGTTGGTGCCAAGGCGCGGTGCACAACATCATGCTGTTACAACTCGGTACGCCGTGTCAATATTTTCCAACTGATTTGAACCACCTTCGACACAAGCGAAAGCGAAGTTGAATAAGTAAAGCGAGGCCTCCGCTCATACGGATACGGCGCCAAAACTACCCGTTCTAAGCGCAGTCTTGCCAGATGAATATGGCAGTATGAGACTGAAAAAAGAATGGAGAACGTCGTACGTTGGCTTCTTTCTGATACATTCGTGATACGACTTGCTGCCCAAAAAGTGTCGATTGTTTGTTCAGCTGTAGCGCGAAGAATATTCACATTTCGACCGTTTTTCCTCTGATAAATCTGCCTGTGGAGTGTGCAAGCGGAACACACCCGCTTCTTGAACTTAAAATGACAACAAAGCGAAAGCGGGTTTAGTAGGCCAACTTTCCGAAACCTGAATCTGATGAACACATCTGAAATTTCATTCCCATAAATTCCTGATTCCATCTAATACTCGAAAAGATGGAGGTTTCTGATGACCACTCATCTGTATTTTCAGGGACTGTGCGATCTACATACTACAATATTGCGCTGCAGGTAAGGAACAGTTGCAATAACGGACTCGGCGACGCACAATTCAGCTTATCAAACTTGCTTCATATAATTTTCAGATTTTTTGCAAACTTGTGACGTTCGCGCTCAATGGTTTGATCCTGAGATATATTTCAAAAGAGCTTCTAGGTGTAGTCAATGTGAGGCTTCTTCTGATTTACTCGACGATTCTGTTCCTCTGCCGGGAAGGAATTCGTCGAGCTTGCGCCGGGAATATTCGAAAAGATGATTGGAAACAAACCATCAATCTTATCTGGCTCGCGTAAGATGATTTCATGAATCTTATTTAGAATTTAGACATTTTCAAATTTAGCGGTTGTTATTTAAATTTCCTATGTTGCAGAACTGCATTCTCGGTTGTTGTTTCGACGTTTCTTGGATTATTATGGATATGTGCGATGGAAGCACCGACGTCTCCGTTTTATTCAATTGGCGTCACTGGGTTTGCAGTAGCAGCGATCGTGGAAATGCTTGCGGAGCCTGTCTCCATTCTTGCTCAAGAGCTGATGTATCTTCGGCTTCGGGTAAGGGTCAAATTCTAGACCACACTCGAATTCCATTTAATTCTAAATTTTGGAATTTTGTTACTGATGTAGGTACTTGCCAAATTTGTAGGATTGGCCATTCAAGCTGCGTTAAATGCGTTCTTGATAATATATATGCCGAACCTGGGAATTTTGATTTTTGCAGCAACTCACGTTTTGAGCGCGTGGATTTATACTTCGATATTTTATTTATATTTTGCCCGGAAGTTTCCTGATGTCAGTGCTTCAAGTCCTGCCAAAAAGCTCGGAGATTTTTTACCGTCTTTTGGGATCAAGCCACTATTGCCTCCACGACTGAAGCCACTGGCATTAAGCTTCACCTTGCAGTCGCTGCTGAAACAAGTTCTGACGGAAGGAGAAAGATTTATCATGTCTTGTTTCCAGCTGCTTACTTTCGCTGAGCAAGGAATCTTTGATCTGGTTAACAACCTTGGTTCGCTGGTCGCACGGTTAATTTTCCAGCAAGTTGAAGAAAATGCCTATATTCTATTTTCGAAAGTTTTAGTCCGGAAAGACGGCAGAAAAGAAGACGAAGTAAGTTTTTTAATTTGATGTTTTTGTGTTGAGTTGAGATAACACTTTTTCTCCGCAGAAATCGTCGGGAGAATTCGGGTCGAAAATGTTGGAAGTTTATCTGAAAGTGACAACATCCCTGAGCATCATCATTATTCTTTTCGGATATTGCTACTCTGATGTACTTCTCAGTATATATGGAGGAAAAAATATTGCTGCTAGTTCCGCTCCAGAGCTGATGAGGACATATTGGTTCTATGTCTTCTTCCTTTCCGTCAACGGAGTGACTGAAGCATTTGTATTTTCTGCCATGACAAAAGCGGAAGTAGACAGGTATTTGGTTTTTTGCTCCTGTTAACGGAGAATTCAATCGAAACGTGGGCAGGAAGAACTAAAACGAGGTTTTCAGCACAATAACATCGGTTTCGAAAAATTCTCATTTATTGTTTATTGTTTTCCAAACAAATCTTTTCCGGGGTTCAGGAGGGGAGGTGGATAATACGAAAAATGATTACAATAACCATGAAATGGTAATGTAATTAGAATAATCATCAGCAGCGATGCGACCGTTTTAGTTGAAACTGCAAATATAGATTTTCTGCAGGTTATATTATTTATCGATTGTTATTAAGATTTTGTGCTCTCAATTGTGAACGTAAACCTGATGATCACAGTTAAGATGTTTTTCATCTGAAATGTAATTTCTTTAATTAACCCATCTGATATTCTATCTCTGTTCACAGGTACAACAAAGCGCTGGTTGGATTTTCATTCGTCTTTCTCATGTTTGTCTGGATCTTCGCTACCTCGTACGGATCGGTCGGCTTTATTTACGCGAACATCCTCAATATGAGCCTCCGAATTGCCCATAGCCTTTATTTCATCCGCAATTACTACAGCAATACCGACTACACACCACTTTCTGGAATCCTCGTCAATAAAGTGTTTCTCACATCTGTGATCGTCGCCTTTTTTTCCATCAACCATTTCCGTTCCTACTGCAACCTCGATTCATTGAGCGGTAATCTAGTCTTTCTTGCCGGCGGCGCACTTGTCGGCATTCTAGTTTTATCAGTATTCTTTTTAACCGAAAGACAAACTTTATCGTTTTTATGGAATCTTTTGCGGAAAAAGAAATCAGATTGAACAGATTCAATTACGAGAGCGCTTTTAACCATCGCCGAATTTGAAGAGGCTCGGGAATTGATAATGATGTCATTCTCGCGTCTTCTCATCCAATAATCAAAATGGAAATTATCAAATTAATTGCAGTTAACAAGCAAGCGGCAGTGATGCTCTCACTTGACCGCCTCACTCTTCCTGTGTGGTCACTTGCTCTTCTCGATCTCTCCTTTCATCTGCTTGTAGACAGATGCTCTTATTCTGATCTTCATTACTTCGTTTGAGTGAGGAGAATTTCTGGAAACTCCGTTCATGGTTCCACAATCTCAACTGTCGCCCCTTCTGCCAGATCCGATCGAACCAGTTCCCGACATCATCGACGAGCTATTCAGAAAAAACCCAAACCTCCCACTCAAGCAGAACGACTTGCCACATTGGAGAAGCTAGTGACCGAAAACAACAAACGCATCGCAGAGTTGACCAAATCCACGCCAGGTGAGCAGCGCTATCGCGCCCCTTCTGTAATTTCCGTGGCTAAATCATCGAACCTCTCAATCGACTCGAATTTTGTTCGTCCTAATGTGCATGAACGTCTTGGCTATCACGCCAATAAACAACTGCGAATTACTGTTCCCACTGCTGATATTGATTATCCTCCGGCAATTGATAAGCTACCAGCAGTTTCTCCTCAGTTGCGTTTGAAGCTCTCTAAAATTTCAGAGCAAGTTAACATGCATGCATGCGGTGCTGTGGAGATCTTAAAGAGCATATGCTCTTTTGAAATTGGTGTTGCCAAAAGTCAATCGTACCGGAAGACTGAATTATTCTCCCGGCCTTTTGGTTTTGGTTTTCAGTTGAAATATATCGAATTTCTTGGCTTGATATTGTTTCCACGATTCATGGATTAGGATTCTTTTTATCTTTTTTGTTTCTATGAGTTGTGCTTCAGAATTTTCGGAATGTGATTGAAAAATTATTTTTCGTGCAGACTACTAGGTGGGAAGGTACTATATTGCAGTAACAAACAGTGACAACCAGCCTGCTGGTGACCTTCGGAAAATGTCCTATGCAAGCGCTTGAATGACTGTGAAATAAAGCGCACTTTGATGAAGTGACTTGCTGATTTCTGCGTTCGGGAAAATATTCCATCCGTTCCAGGAAAGAAGAGGTCGCGGACCTATGTCGTAATCCGTTTTGTTAAGAGATTGCTAGCCTAGTTTTGGGTTACTCACTGTAACAGCACCAGCTACCGTCGAATCCGGCGCAGTGTTTGTCCGATGTAGCTGCCTCAAATGCCCTGAAAACTTTTTCACAGACGTCGGAAAGGTCGTCCGATGAGGCGCAGATTCCTCTTGCGGATGTTCCTTCTCCCCAGCTGCTTTTGTCTGGATCGTCCGGAATGCAGGATACAAAATTCTCTTTTTGCTTTCGGGTAGCGGTAATCGCTTGAAGAAGTGTTGGAGTCGATGTTAGGAGGTTTTTGTTTGTGGGAAAATCATCTTTTTTCGCGAGCCGGTTTTCCGGTGATAAGTCCGGATATGATGTCGTTTGGAATGTAGATGGAGTTGTTTCGGTCTGGGCTATTGAAGACGATTCGGTAGTTCCGCCAGCCGTGGATAAACTTGTTGGGTTAGAATTCATAAGCTCAGTTGAAATTTGACCACTTGTTGAACCAGAATATGGCGAAGGTGACACTGATGTACCAAATTGAGTCGAAGTGCTCGGTGATACAGATGGCTGTGCTGCGACCGTTGACATATGGATTTGAGAAGTAGATGAGGAGGAATCTGTTATAGACGTTGTGAAGCTCGATTCCACAGTTGTAGAGACGGGATTCGTTTCTGTTTGGACGGTCAGTGAGCTTGCTGTTGTGCGGTTTGGTGCCAATGTTGTGGTTGCGTTGGTAGATGGCGATGTGGGGCTAGATGCTGACGAGCTCTGATCTGTGCTCCTTGAGGTTTCTGTTGAAGAATGAGGAGGAACAGTAGAAGATGACGAAGAAGTTGTCCAAGCGGATGTTTCCGTAGCTAACGAAGTTTGGCTGGTTGACCATGATGCAGTGGAAGGAGTTTCGACAGAGGTCAGTGACACAGTTGTCGAAGTGGAAGATATCCCGTCTGGGGTTTGAGTAGTGAGTGGCTCAATGGTCATTGTGGTGAATACGACTCGAGATGGGGTTTCAGTTTCTTCAACAGGAAGCCCCACAGTTGGCGCTGAACTTGTGGGAAGCTGTGTTACTGGTGGACTGGATACGGAATGCTCGCTGTGTTTCACTGATTCGTCGAGATCTTCTGTGAACATAAAGGGAAGGTGTTTCTTTTTCGGGTCCATCGCAGGTGATTTGATGCGAACGATGTGGACAGACTTGGGAAATCCAACTGGTGGCGCGTCTGGATCAACTGGAGCTTCGGGAACCTCTTTCAAAGCTTCACGTACTCTCTCCAGATCAGCGATTATCTTGCTCTTCCTGAATTCCCATGAGCCTAAAAAAAGGAATGGCCCATATGTCCAGCGTCTTTGTTGAAGTACGGAAAACCAGTCGAACCTCACTTACCTGTTCCAGCGTGAGTGTTATGACCACAGATGGAGATCAGAGTTAACATGCAAAATAACCACCTCATAATTTCACAGATTGCTGATATAGAGTCAAAACTTGAGAAGTTTTACAGCAGGGAAGATGAAGTCTTGATTGCTCGCGGAATGGTCGAACTAATTTACAGTTTACGTGGTTTCTTGTCCTTTAATTGTGATGATCAGCATCTGCTTGTTGGGCCTCTGGTGCTTTGTTCTTCTGATATTAGCGATGAGTATGATGATTCTTTGATCGGTAATTACATCTCTAGTTATCTTCCGTTGGCATCAATAGGTCACAACAGGTCTATTACAATTCCTACACTCAACAGAACTGTTCAATCATACAGTGCTGACTGCCTGGGAGCTCCAGTACCCACAAGACATGGTAAGTGGAGGCGTTTGCGTTTCTGAGCCCGTAGATCTCACTCACAGAACAGAATGCTTCTGAGAATAAACTGCTGGCAACAGACAGTACCCAGTGAGCAGAATGTAGAATGATGCACGGGAAATCGAAACACGAAGCTTGCCGATGACAGTGGATAATAACCATCATTTACCGTGTGTAATTCAGACACATGCAACTAGTACATTTACCCCAATGGCATCACTTTCTGTGGTTAATAGTCTTGTTCGATTCTTGAGCTCGTAGATAGCGACCTGGGTCATCATCGTTTAAGCTCCAGAGCGAGAGTAACGGTGTTGGTCTGCTTTGTACAGGAAGATTTTAAAAGAACTTCGCATCCTTTCCTGTGCCCCTCTGGATTCTTCGGAACACAACGCGCACGACTGAAGTGGGTTCCCCCTTTCCGGTGGAACACCTGACAATCCGAAGGGTTCCCCCCTTCCAGTGGAACACCTGACAATCCGAAGGGTTCCCCCCTTCCGGTGGAACACCTGACAATCCGAAGGGTTCCCCCCTTCCGGTGGAACACCCAACAACCCGAAGGGTTTGACAGTGTGGGTTTAGCAGCCTAGCACTTGGGACTCCAGAGTGAATTTTTTGAACTTGCAGATTTCTGCGCGTAGCGCGGAACACGCAGCTAGTCCTTTTTAAGGTTCCTATTTAAGGGAAAACCAATAAATTAATGTGTTACTTATTCATGTGTTGCTGATTAGACTCACTGAACTCTAACTGTTCTCGGTGATTGCACTTGATTATACACCTGAG
>JAQIWT010000887.1:0-14152 GCA_034696485.1 Isohypsibius dastychi | reverse complement strand
TCATGGTTTATTCTGCTTCGCATCCTCGAACAAAACAATATTATTCGGCAATTATTCCTGTTCAGGAAGGAGTGATTTATTCCTTCCGCGGTCTCTTGGATGGCCGGACCGGTGCAACGAAGTCGCCGTCTGTGTCGTCATGAAATATTTCTTGGTTTGCGCTTTCAGGTTCGGCGATAACGGGCTCCGGAATCTCAGTGCTGAAGCTCTCCTCGTCGCTGCAGAACAATTTCAAAACCTGCAGATTCGGGGTCTGTTAAGTAACATACCGAAATAATATCAGGGGTTGACCTTTCATACCGATTCAGCTGAAGAACCCCGCGGTACGACACAAGGAACAATTTTTCGTGGTCGAATGACGTCCACGAATGCCACTAGCTCCTCCATGGAGCAGTGCATCGAATACGCGATCTTCTCCATTGTTGGCTTGATACGGCGAGATTTCATACCCATGTATTCCTGAAGTGAGAAAGTCATAGCGCAGAGTACAATCAACAATGTCTTGTTGTCCGCTATCTTGGCGACGCAGAAGTCCTCATTATGCTGCAAATGAAAGATGATTATGATCACACAGCTCCCGAGGAAGAGAGAATCGCTGAAAAACCTCACCGCGTGACAAGCATGAAAATTGGTAATGTCGTGTGCGCGAGTAAGGCATTTCTGAACTTCCGGCATATCATCGTACAAGGAAAACTTATAATCGCAAACGTGTATCTAAAACAATTATTAATCAGGTATCTAACAGATGTAAATGAGTATGGTATTACCGGCTTCTTGAAACATTTGTTTATTTCTTCGAATACTGCCTCGTAGCCAAACTCCGCTTTTGTCAGGAAACATACTCGACCGCCCGGAATCTGGCGCTCCCATCGATCAACAGATCGACAAACGGTCAGGATAGCTTCTTCCCGGGTAACGAATGAATTTTCAAGTCTTTTCTGGGCAAATGTGGTATCCAGATAGAGTGAAGTAACATTTCCAGCCAATTCAAGAAGGAAGTCCAATCCAGGTAACTGATTGCGGTAGAACCGGAAATCGCCGGTGTACAGAACGCATTCCTGATCGTTCTTGAATATGAACATGACCGAACCGGGGCAATGGTTCGCGGGAAGCAGAGTCACCGATAACATCCTCTGCAATATCGAAATCAATGATCGTACACATAAACAACAGCTGCGGCGTCTTGTGTGCATACTTCGCAAGCACGACCTTTGTTTTCGTCCACCAGGTTCACGAAAGTTTCCACGTGGGTCTCCAGTTCAATCTGGGATAAAAATTATGATGTAAAATCGAACCAGAAAACGGCAAATTTACCATTCTCGACATGGTCTCAGATGGTATCTTGAATCTTTCATGATTGCGAAGGATCGAGGCTGACCCAGCCGATAAGTAAATCCTTCGCGATTTGCTACAAAGAAAAAATGAATTCTCTCACAGAAAGCTGAAAATGATTTCGTTCCGTCCTGTGATCAACACGGACCTTGCGGACAAATAACTTGCGAACTGCACCGATCCTAATCCATTCATGTGGTCTGGCGCAGCAAAGACATGATTAACTTTTTGTAAACTAAATAGAGTGAATCACCTCGATGACAGTGGGACAGAAAGAATAGTGTGGATGAGAGATTTGGTCCGGTAAAGTTATCAACAGAGAGTCCAGGAAATTCGGTGATTATACCACTGAATGTACTCATCATACCTGCAATCATACGTTTTAGCAATAAACTAATGATAAGCAGAACGAGTTTCCGTAACCAAGAACGCATAAACACACAAGCAAACCGTTTTTAGTAATTGATTTTTAGGAACTTGATCAAGAGCAAATTTAAAATGAAACGACATCGAAAAAATCTTAAAACCTTAACATAAACGTAAACAAACTTCGCGAGCTCACGAACCTGAGAGATTTGATAATCAAACGAGCGATTGATGTAGCACTTAATCAACAACACATTTTTAGGAGTCTTTGTTTGTACGATAAGCTCAAAACGAACTTGTACGAACGAAAAACTTTGAAAAAATTTTAAACGAATTTAACCAACGCACAGCAGCACACAGGCGTAGAACGCCAGTTTCCTGAACATATTCCCCCTCCCTACTTCTTCTAGGAATCAACCCCCCTCCCCAAAAAAGCACAACAAGCACTCTGTTTACGTCGATACGCCAGTGTGGTGTAGTAAAGATTACCTTCGCCCGAAAACATGTCTCACCTGCCATTGACCGATTTTGTCATAAAGTTCTACAAGTTTGATTTATGCACTGATCTACCTGATTAGTGTACGAAAATCGCAGCTGATACAACCACCGATATCATTTCAACCATATTCTTTTATCGGTTTCCGTTCTCAAGAAAAATTCGAGAATGAAAGTAAAACATCTTAAAACATTTCAAAAAACAGTCACTTGAAAATAGCTGCCTCTCTAAAATAAAAGCTCAGATCTATCTGGGGAAATACAAAAATGACTGAACAATTTAAAAAATCAGCAACAAAAAACAAGCCGAGGATGCATCCTTTCTTTTGGTCCATCCTTCATGGCCGTTGATTCCGGCAACGTATTCCCACAAAAATCCACTTGCCAGGAAGTATTTGGAAGCCGTTCAGTTCCTGAGCAGCGCAAAAAGCCTGAAATCAAAACAGAACATGACACATCACTTAGATCCAATGTAAAAATCTTATAAATTCACCTCAATTCCGTCAAACATCATGACTTCTCCTTTCCCACCTCCCACATCTGATCCATTCAACGTTACCTAAAATTTCGATATCAAAAACCGAAAACAAGGTGCGAGGAATATTTCACAAATCACGCACCTTCGTATCAACAACTGCACCATATTGTGAGAAAACCGCACGAAGATAAGCCGCATCCTGAGTCCGTGTGATATTTGAAACCTCCAGGATGTACGGAATGTTTGGCTGCTGCTTTTTCCTTCCGGCGGAATCGGCACGGTTTCGAAGTTGGGGAGGGCGGTACAGCTCCACTGAAGCGGAAGAACTGCTGCTTCCTGAATTAATTCCGCTTGTGGCTCCAGGTGGCATGGATGTCGTCGGGATATCAACTGGAGAGCTTGATGGGGATTTGGCTTTTCTCGATCTCAATAGAGTAAGCGGCAGAAGCTGACTCGGCGGAATGACGTTTTGATGATGAGAGATCGCAAGGTCGGCCAGTTCACGGGTGGCGAAGTCGACAAAACCTGTCCCAGTGTTCACACCATCTTTCAGCAACAACTTGCAGTTCGTGACGCTTCCTATTTCGACGTTGTTGAAATGCCGAAACAGGTCGAGCACGGTCCAGCTCGTACTCAAACTAGAAAAACAACAAGCGACAGTTACTAACAAAAGAAGAACCGATAAAGGAAATTAGAGGAAGAAATTCATAAGAAGAAAACAGAGAAAGAAACTAGAAGGAGAAACAGAGAAAGAAACTAGAAGAAGAAATCAGAGAAAGAAATTAGAAGAAATCAGAAGAAAGAAATCGGAAGAAAAAATCATAAAAAGAAACCGGAAGTGAGATTAGAAGAGCAAGTCAACAACCAACAACTATAAAACAATTCTGAATAAGAAATATGGAAAAAAAATCCAAAAAGAAATCAGAAAAGAGAATAGGAGAAGAATTCAACAAGGTGCTAACCATGTTGAATCAGCAAGTCAGAAACTACAAATGAAAATGACCGACCGAGAACACTCCCTTACCCCTTGATGTACACGCTGCCCTTTCCATATCCGGGACTCCAGGCACGAGCAGGTACGATCTGCAAACCAACCAGAAATAAAGGAGGTCAAATGTGACCGGAAGTGCATGTCACATACCTTAATCCGCTTTGACATGATCTCCTTCCCATTCAACATTCGTAAAGCAAAACGGGCATGTTCCATTTTCTCAAAAGAGACGAATCCGTAACCTTTCGACTCTCCTGAAAAAAACAAGAAAGCTCAGTTTACCATCATCAGCATGGAAACACCACCAGAGCGAAAATTCACCTGCAAACCTGATCACGAAAACAGGTTAAACACGTTTTTGGAGATTCCTACCTTTGAGATCCCGAACGATGTTCGCCTCAAGGACGGTCCCAATTTCGGCAAACATCTCAGAAAAACTCAGATCGTCCATCTGCAATGAACAGATACGGTCAGAAATGCAGAAAAGGCCACAAATGGTCAAAAAAGAACGACTGCAAAAAACTGAACAAGAAGTTCCGGGAAGACAACATCCTACCTTATTTGGCACATAGCTGACCAGGATTCTGCTGTCTTCTGGGATATTTGGTGATCCAGGAGGAAAGGTCAGCACTGTCAGCTCCACAGATGTTTCCGTGATCGTCAGGAATCCTTCAGCGATCTGCTTGATGGAAAATGTGGGGCTGTTGTCGCGGTCGTCTTGTTGTTGCTGTAGTGTTGCGGAAGTGGCACTCAGGTCCATATCAATAAAGGTCAAATGCACCAGATAAAGCAAAAATACGATCAAAGATTCGATCGAAAGAAGACTTGAAATTAGGAGTATGTGCAAGACGATTTGTGCAAGACTGAGGTGGCAGACTGATCGAATGTTCTGATATTTATATCAGGCCCTGGCGCGCTTGGCCCAAATCGACCAATCGAAATTGCGAAAGTGTCTAAGGAGGCAGGCGCATTGGGGGTGGGAAAATTCCGTGACCTGATTCGCGGTTGGTAGCATTAGCCATCCCACCGACTGGTCAAAATCAAATCAACTTCAGATGGGAACCGGAAGCAGCCGTTCAAAATTTCGTCACACCATGAAACTGATAATTATCCGTTATCATTTGTTCCGATAATATTGCTATTTGTTTGGATAATATTGTCAGTTGTTCAGATAATATTCAACAGGTATTTGTTGTTACCAAGCAAACTCAGGAAAGTCTGACGTTTCTGAGCTAAACTAGACCAGATTTAATAACCCGTGTTCATCAGTAGGATCTCAAAATTCAACTTCTGCAACATACTAAACTTTCAACGCTATTTGAGCTTATATTAACACATGAATACGAGAGTTTATTGCCGATGAATTTTATTATTGGAACATGATTTATGATGAACTGAAAAGATCATTATTTAGAAAAGCCGGGCCAACAAATTACATCAAAATAATTATTCGAAATTAAACCATCCATATCAAGTGGAAAGCTCTTAAAGCAATTTGGGAAAGCATGAGATTCGCCAAGACTCTACTTGCCAAAATAACATAAAAAGTAACAGACTTGACCAATTAACTAGCCGACATACAATACCTTAGGAATGGCAAGGAAAAATCCTATGGCCGGATCCTTGAAAGGCCTTTTCTAATCATCCAGCCGATTATCAACCACGTCCATCTGGCATGCAGAAGCTGGCAATTCGTGGGGGAAGGGGAAACTTTCTTCGGCTTCCTCGTTGATATCTGCGAGATCTCCGATCCTGTGCCCCCCTCGATCACTCCCCGCACGTGTTGAAGTTCCATACGATTTGGAAACCGGTAATACTTCGTCACACGATGGGTAGATTTCTTCGACAGCTAACAGGTGAAGAACATCGGCAAATGACATCCGGTTTTTAGGGATCATACTCGTGCATCCCGAAATCACCGCTTGCCTGAAAGTAACGTAATCATGTTGAGAAACTCTGAATCTGGACAGAAAAAAAGAAGAAGCTTACATCAGGGGGGGCATTTCCGGACAAACAATCCCATCAACACACTGCAGAATCCGAAGCAAGTCGGCAGGAGATTTAGCTGCCGGGAATGGATGGGTGCCGAATGACTGCAACTCGAAGAGTAGAATTCCGAACGACCAGATGTCAGAGTGAACCGAGTAGATGCGATTTCTCAAAGACTCTAGCGGTGCACTGGGCCAAGGCAACATCTCCTCCATGTCGGCAATCAGTTCACCATAAACACCGGCCACTGCGAGACCAAAATCGCAGATCTTTGCCGTAAAAACGCCGTCAAAAGTAAGAAGAACATTTCGCAGACTGAGATCGCGATGAATAACGGGTCTCGCTCCAAGATGAATCATTCCGGCGCAAATCTGAGAGCTGATCAGCCGACAAAATTCATCAAAACCAGGAAACGACTCTCTTGTCCGAGTCATAAGGTATCCACGAAGGTCCATGCCAACACAAAGGTCAAGAAGTGCAGTGCTGAAGTTTCTGCCAAGATAAAACCCGACCAAACCGACAACATTCCGGTGCCGAGCAATTCCTTGAAGCGTTTCGATTTCGTTTTTGAGCTGCAGCACGGAGGCCTTTTTTTTACCTGAGAACAGAACAAACACAGAATAAGGACAAGCAATAAACGCGTTGGTTTACCGACTTACGATCTGCGTTTTTAATCGCGACGAACTGTTGGTTTTCTCGGCGTCCCGGCATCACAACATGACCAGCAAAAACTGATCCGAAGTTTCCACGTCCAATTTCTCGGTGAATCTTCAAACATTCTCGAGAGACCGACGTTCTTCGAGGCCATAAAATTGTGTAACGGATATCCTGAAACAAAAACGTCAAAACGGAAGTGGAAAACACCCAAGTCAGCGTACCGGAAGCGAATTTCGTTTACGCCGGCGTATAACGAACACAACCACATAAACGGCAAAACAGATCAAAATAGTCGTGGCGGTGGATGCAGAAACGGTCCACATTTGACCTAAGCAAACATTTTCAAAGAATGAACTCAGCGATAAATATTCTGAAAGAACCTGCCTGAATCGACGCGAGTTCCTCGAATTTCCTCAGTCTCCGGATCAAGTCTAACGGTTAAATTCGGACCGTAGAATGTCCCTCGTGGAAAAATTGTAGAAGAAGTGAAAAATCCGTCTGCAGAAAAAAAACATAGACCTGAAAACCTCGAAGAACCTTTTTTCCGACCCCCGGCAAACTTTCACACTTGCCTGCTTTTAAGATTTGGGGTGGCTCGTTTTGCAACACGACGTTATCGGGAACAATGTTTTCCTGGAAGACGCTTGACGAAGTTTGTTTTTCTTGGACTGGAAACAGGAACGTTCAGAAAAAATAATTAAACAAAATTGAAGTCTGGAGTCTGGCTCACCAGATTCGTCGAAATGTTCGGAAGCAATTGGTATAGGTCGGCAATAGGATCCAGCAACGAGCAGCAACAACAAAAAGAACAACATTGTGATGGCTGCGGTCGAATTAATAACTGAAAGGAACTTCCGCATTTTCGTGCTAAAACAAGAATGGAGCGCAGCAGATGAATGAACAAGTGAGAGGGAGAAATCACTCCGAGTTCATTCTCACGTGTTGATTGCCCCTATTTGCGCACGTCTTCGTGAAAAGGGAACTGACCGCGAACGGGTGGTGCGTCGAGCCGGTACGAGCCGGTGCGCAAAACGTTATTCTATTTCTTCAGATTCAACGCCATTTAGCCTTTCGACAAAAATGTGGAACCCGATTTCGATAAGGCAGAAATGAAATATGTCTTTGGATAACGCATCATGACTGGCAGCAAAGCGGAAGCTTCTAAACAGGTTTTACTGCACAAAATTACATGTTCACGTTTTCTGAGAAACTGTTTCATTTGGAAATGAAGACCGCACACACAGAATCTCATAAGAAATTTCAAATCTAAAAATCGCAATCCAATTCCAAATCCAGTTCCGAAATCAGGCTGTTGTCGGTATCAGCAGTAAGGTCGATGATTGCGAACTCCTGCCCTTCATCAGCAACTCCGACGTCGTTTCTGGCTTCCGGAACTTGGTACCCCCGAGATGCCTACGGAAAATGAGGGATGAAATCTAAGAGCCACAATTATCCTCGTCCGTCACAAATTATTACCGTGTTCAACTTCTGTTTCAGTTCTTCGATTTCCGCGTTCTTCTTCTGGAGTTTTCCGAGTAACACGTCGTTCAAGTCCTTTTCTTTTTCACATTCGATTTTGAGCTGCGAAATTTACTTGTTGGTCATTTTCCTGCGCAGAATCATGGGCTGTTAAGATCGTAAAATCTCATAATTACCCTGTCGTGTTCCTCTTGCAGGACGACCTTCACATCATTCAGGGCAATGACATCACGAGCGAGCGATCGTAATCTTCCATCCTCTGATTTCAGATAGTCCTGATACATGTTGATTTTATAATTCGTCATCGTCCATGATTTGCCGTCCATTTTCAGGCGAAAACAGCAACAAAAGACTTGAAGAGGAAACAGATTATATTCAGGAAAAAGAGACGCCGCTGGTAAAGATCGAGATGCGCACCGAATGAAAAGGACAAACTTTGGAAACCAAGCTTCATCCCGTCATACAGGCGAGAACGGTTCTGTGTTGAAACCACCTACGCTAAGTCCAATTGCGTGGTAGCGACCCTTCGCCCGCCCTTGCCAATAGCGCCAAAACTAATCAGAGCTTGGTGTAAGGTATTTCTCTGTCCCCACCCCGCAAGGGAGAAAGACGTTATATCCCAGATCAGGCCCCTCACGTCAGTGTCGAAAAACGGTCTCAAAAGTCAGTCCGAAGGTAGGCTCTGCTCGAGCTGGAATTTTTTATTTCTTAAGCAAGAAATAACCAGTTATTTTTTAAGGAGAAAATTGTGAATATAAAATGTTTTTCCAAATTTTTTCCGCGTCTGGTAAATGCAAATATCCAAATTCTCTAAGGCACAATCATTTTTCGGAATCAATCAAGCAATCAGATTTTGAAGCTGACGACGTTTACCTCATTCCACTATCAATCTTGCGACCATCTGCAGGAGAGAACCACAATGAAATCTGCGGAAGTGGACCCTGCGAATTTTGAACAGCTGTAAGTTCTGAACGAGATTTTCGGTCCCGTTAGATGCCATTGGCTATAACTTGGGGGGGGGGGGATCCATGAATTCTGAACAATACTGCATTCTGATAACTGAATGAAAGTTTTAAACGTTCCCATTTCACATAATCTATGGACCTAAATAAACTTAAGGTTTGAACTGAACAAAGCGAAAAAACGTTTTGAAACGACTCTTCATTTTCTTGTTGCAAGTAAAGTTGTTAATTCAGGGAGCTTGTAGATAAGAAATTGGAGACAGACGGCCTATGACTGTATGATTTGCTCCCGATTTTATAACGTATTATAAGCCGAAAAACACTGTGTCAATGAAACTGAAAAACCTTCGGTGAAAAGCTCTGGACTCCCACTCAGGATTGCAGATAAGATGGCCTCCTCGGAGATCCACACTGTGAGTTCTGAACGGTTGTGAAACCTGAACATGATTTCCAGTCCCGATGGTTGTTCACCTCTACAGATTTTATTGAAGTACAAACCGTTCAGGGGGGACACTGTAGTTCGCGGTCGTATTAGACAAAAACCCGAAGGGTTTTTCCAGATTTGTCGAATAGTGCATTGTCACGCAGTGAATGAAATATTTAATATCAGCCCAAATGAATAATGAAATAAATGAATAAGTCAGCCCAAATGAATAAATCTTCAAATTTAACAAACAGGACAACTGTCCAGGTTAAAACAACGTCTCAAAGGAATGTTTCATTAGTAAAATCTCAAAACCGCCATCTGAAATACCGGAAATACAACTCGGGAGCTCACTAAACATTCCAAGTGAAAGAAATGAAGAATCAAAAGTCGTAAGAAGTTTTTCGTCTCTTAAAAACGTAACTGCTGCCGGCCCTAGTCCGTCGGGGCGTTCTCTGGTCTCGCCTGTTGGGGCATGAGCTTATTCCATAGATTTTCTCTCGCAATTTCAGCTGCAAGAAAAATAAGATTACTTGAATGAAAAATAAAGAAAAAAAAGTTCTTCACCTGGTACCCGATCTCCTTAAGTCGCTTTGTCGGATTCCAGGAGTCTATTTTCTCAAAATCGATCTTCCATCCATTCATCCTTGCAATAACCTTCGGCTGTGGCTGGGGATTTGTCTTGAAGTTGACTTCGCCCATGACAGTCAAATTTTTATACCGCAAATTTAGAGGCTGTGGGTTACTGCCGTAATCGACACGGCCCGTCGACATTAAGTTCTTATAAACTGGAGGCGGGAGCCGCAGAACGTCAGGTTGGGGATTACTGCTGTGATCAACACTCCCAAATAAATTCAGATTCTTGTAGCCAGGACGAGGGAGCCGTAATACGAGGGGCTGAGGATTGCTACTGCTGAGGACCTGGCCCATCGAAGTCAAATTTCTGTAAACCGGATGCGGCATAGGACAAACAACATTCACCACTGAAGTTGGCGCGTCCTCTTTTCGCCTGCAAACGAAAAGGAATGAATATTCCAGATCAAAAGAGCCGATGAGAGCAATGATTCTTCACGAGCCCCAAAAAGTCGAATAAATATGAGAAAGACTTAGACTTACGTTTTTTCCAACAGGGAGATTTCTGGAGAAGGTCCCGATACGCCGGTTTGGCTGAAAACTGCAACCTCTGAAGAGGCTTGTTCATAAAAACTCCGGATATTTTCGTCAACAACCCAGCGCCCATTGGAGCATCTACTTCCGGTCACGAAACTTGTTTGTTCAACCACATTGTAGATGTTCTGGTGATACGACTGTCGCGCATGTAATCGAGGTGGCTTCAAGGGTCGAATTTCATTTGAAGTATCCGGTCGCAACTCACAAGGAAGAGAAGGCGGGGAAGAATCCTGAGCAATGTTAGTGATAATTGCAGGCACCGGCGGTGGAACCGGAAGTGCCTTCTTATGATGACGTTTCTCTTCAGGGACCGATTCAGTGCGATACAGCATTAATCCAGTTACTCCGTCTGGACGGACCCGTGGTTCCGCAATATCGTGACGTGGCGTGAAAGAGAGGGGAAATACTGCGCCGTTTTCCGTGCAGGAAGAGACACTTGCAATTGAACCTCTCATCGACTTCAGAAATCGGTAAACTGGATTTTTGGTCCTGGTTCTTCGGGAATCATCAGGAAAAGATCGAGCACCTGAGAAAGAATCAACAGAACGTTTAAAAATAAGTTTCTATATCAGCGAAAAGCGCAGTCAAATCTGAAAGGACCAAAAACCAAAAACAGATTTTGTTCGAGTTACAAATTTCATGATGTTTTTCTGCTAACGCTCGACAATACCTGAGGTGAAATCTGGACCGGCAGAACGACCAAAACATTGAAAGAAACGTGCCATATTTGTGAGTACGGCAATTGAAAAGGTTGGAAAATGAGGGAAAAACAACGGACTACTTGTGAATGCTCGTTTTGCTAAAATTCTGTCCGAAATCGCGTCTGGCAAGTGGCGAGTGAATGACTTCTTTCCGTCAGTAAAGTGGCGCCCTCTAACCTGATCAGCGCTTGAAGAACGACAGGAGCGCCACCACCCGGTAAATATGCCCACGAAAGCAGCAGAACGTCTACGTCGTGGACGGGACCATATTTTCTACAACGTACAAATGGACTATTGCTTCACTGACGTGATTCCATGTCCCTGGTTCTTGATCAGTCAGAACCCAAGTTGATGTGAAATCTTCATTTCCAGACCTTTTTTGGCAAACTTTTTATTTTCTCGAAACTGTTTATACCCACGAAGCTATGCAGGCTCCCAATGCAGATATTTCTAGAGAAGAGTGAGTATTTTGTTATTCTGATGATGAAGGCCTGGTGACCTCAGCTCTGGTCGATCTCGCGCGAGAACCTTTTTTCGTTCGCGGTGTCATCACTTCGAAAAAGTACAATTTATACTTTTGCGGATGCGCCCATCACTTCTTTTTGTTGAACCCAGATTAACGAGCTGTCTTTCAGAGTCGATCACCTCGACACGCCTTCGTTGAGAGCTCGTTACGAAGCAGAAATGGAATTTTATCACGCACAGGTATATTTTTTCATTGCGCAGTCACAATCCGAAATTTTTATTTCAAATTCTGTGTATTCATTTGAAAGGGTTTCTCGAAGGAAAACGCATTTCAACTTAGAATCGTGGACCTGTATACCGCACTTCGCATCCGAGACGCCCTTCCAGGGACTTTCTTCGATCATGTTATCGCAATAGAAGCTCAGACGCTCGCGTATTCCTTGAAGGTTGATAGCCTGCTCGAAAGCCACGCGGAATTGGTCGACTTGTGCAAAGCATCCGCCGCTAAGAATGAGAAGTCAGACTGACTGGGATTTAGTCGCATTGTCTGATCGGAAGTGTCGCATTTTCATTTCATCCAGATTAGTTGGAGATCTTCCGTTTTATTTCCAGCAGCTGATTTATCAACGATGCAGCCAGAAACGTTTGAGTATTTTATCGGTTTCTAATAAAAATCAGTACTGAATTTTGTTACGGGTCCATGATCTGGTCGAAAAAAACACTGAGTTCGTTAGCCGTCGGTCGATATTCTGGTTCTGCTTCCCAGCACAGTTTCATGCATTCAAAGCTGCAAAAAGAAACAATGATTGCCAAAGGGACGGTCGGGTAAATCGTGCTCCCTCACATCTCATTCGAACAGTAAACGGGTCTCTGTAAACGTCCACCGGAAGTCACAAATTTCCAGACATCGTCCTCGCTGACGATATTTCCGTAGGGAACCAAACCACAACTGTAAATTTCAAACAAACAAACACCGAAACTCCATTTGTCTGTCTTCAGAGAACAGGTTCCCGGATTCAAAGTTTCAGGGGCTGTCCAACGCACCGGAAGTGCTTTTGATATTCGCAATTTTTCCTCTTTGTCGTTCAACGATTCCGCCAGACCGAAATCACTTATCAACACGGTTAAGTCATGCGTCAAAAGGAGATTCCGACATGCAAGGTCCAGATGAACGCAATTTTGAGCATGAATATGACGGAGGCCAGCCGAAATTTGCGCAGAAAACTGATCTAGGGTTCGTGGTGTAGTTGTGGCTAATTGCGTTCCAGAACGACGCAGGAAAGTATGCAAATCGCCGCACTCCGCAAGGGGCAAAACAAGATGAATCCCTGAATCCGAAGTAGCGAATCCGATAATTGGCAGAACATTGTGGTTTGCCGCTAAACCCCTCATTAAAGTAAGCTCTTTGAGAACAGCAGTTTTAACTGCGGATTTTTGGAAATCTGTAAGCAAAAAGGGTGTTGTGATTACAAGCAGGAGAAGAACTTGTTTTTTTTCACCATGAGCAGTTTTCAAAACAATACTGTGCGTCTTTTGTTCCGAGTCGATGACCGTTCCCTTCCTGACGAAACCGAATTCGCCTTGGCCCAGAATTTCGTCAAGCATATTAATTTGCACGGCCGCGGTGTCACAAACTGGAACTGGCGCGAGACCTCCGAAAAATGTGACCGCTATCGTATCCTATTAAAAAACAGCGGATTTGAAAGTAGCCACGAATTTATTTCTAAAATTTAATTGAACGAAAACTAATCACTTACGTTTTCAGCTGATGACGGCCAAGGCGAAACCTTCTCAGGGTCCATTTCGCACCCAGGAGAATTCTGCAGGCGATACCGGCGGCAGAGGATCGTCACAAGGGCCAACAGGATAACGATTCCAAAGCATGCTACAGATAACATAACAACAAGTGTCAAATTCAGTCCGCAGATGCCCTCAACGTTCGGCGCCAGGTCTTCTTGCCGCAAGAGCAAGCTTTCGATTCCGGACATGCTGAAATTTCCTGGAACGACGGATTCCACTACTCCCGTGCCTCTGAAATACTGCGCAGATGTTCCAAAGTCCGCATTTACGTTCAAAAACAATTCATCACCATCGATAGCATTATTGTTGATGCGAAGCAGACCTGCAGAAATAAATTTGAGAAGAGAACATTTCCCAAGAGAACAATATTTCCGAAAGAAACGTTTGAAAACAACAGCTTTCTGTGACGAAAAAGCTATAGCACATAATTGAATCAATTACACCAAAATGCATGGTTGTATACCTTCATCAGTCCGATTTTTGAATTCCAAACTAATATTTTCAGATTTGTCGATTCCCGAGATTCCAACATCAAATGCACCTGAGGATCCCACAACATTCACCACTTGGCTGAACTGAAAAATTAATATTCCGAGCGAAAACGAATAAAGGATAGCCATAATCTCGTCGAAAGCATACGAACAGAAGAAGTAAACAAAATCCGCTGCAGCTGACACTAAAATCAACAACCGAATAAAACCGAAAGACAGTCCACGAGCAGACTGAGACCGTCAACAGTGGCGCGATGATGTCATGTGCACGAGCGGTTCCGTCGCTTGGACATGACCTGGTTTTTACTATAGATTGAGCCGGGGGGGGGGGGGGGGGGAACCCCCACCAACA
>JAQIWT010000886.1:0-14166 GCA_034696485.1 Isohypsibius dastychi | reverse complement strand
ATTACAGCCCGCGATACTCGTGCCCGGGCTGCGTGGCCTGCACCCCTACGCCGCCAAGTGAAACTGTCCAGATTGAGCTGGGACAAAAGATGCTCCCTACACCATACTAACGCTATGTGGAGAAAGTGAGGTTATTTATTTTTTTTGATTCATTCGCTTAATTTGTAACTTTTTTGGGTTTCTTTGATTTTTCCAAAGGTCACTCCCCAGTTTCTCCAAGAGTTTCCTGAGATGAACGCTGAGCAGTAGCGACAGGTGACCATGTTTAGCTGGTCAATTCAGCCGGAGACTGTCCGCCAAGCCTTCTCCGAGGAAGCAGAACGGGACAAGGAGCGCCTGGCTTATGCCATTCGGTCCGGTGGGAAGGAATAAGTACAAACTTGTTAATGATACCACCTAATTTCCATTTTTTTATTTTACTTACATTACAAACCACTACATACATCAGATTAGTCACCGTCCTGACTTTGGCTAACAAAATTAACGGTGCTGAATTCAAATCCCTCATATGTGCTCGCATACTGGTTAACCATATGGGACGACTCGGAATTATTACTTCATGCTAAATGACCGTGAATAACAATTCAGTCCAAGTTTCTGGGCGTCTTCCGCTACCACGAAAATTCTCTGAAAATTTCCAGCGAATTGAAACGACCGTTTTAACTATTCCAAACTTTCTGTACCGTAAGGAGTAATTTTGTATATAAATCATGGACGATAATCGCATATGAAACCGATTCATGTAACTGCGCTACGTTTTATACCCTATCACGCTGGTCACTCTATAGGAAGATTACAGTTAAATTCTAAATGCCAAAGAACTGCAAATAAAACAGGTTCATATAACCTGTTATTCCTTCTTTCACCTAATGATCCAGGCGCAGACAGATCAAAATAAAGTTTACCAAAAACTCTGATGACGGCTGCTGGCGAGCACTTGTCCTCTTCGGTCATTCCTGTAGCTGTTCAAGTAGAATCATAAAAAACTATTTATCAAGACCTTGTGGCACAGCTCCGTTGATGAATTGTCTTTTCACAAAAGGTCTCCAAACAGTTAATAACATTTGTAGAATGAAATACATGGGCAGATTGAAAGTCGAGTTCCGAAGTACTTCTCGTGAACAGTCACGAAGTTCCTCCGTAGATCTTCGCAATTACCCGTTTGGAGGAGATAATAAATTTTGACATGTTTGAGTCGACCATCTCTAAAGCATTCACAGCAGTTGTGTGAATCTCCAACCCTGTTACATACGGAACAGCTTCGCTGGATACTGGATCTTATGTTTGCCAATGTTCCGCTCATTTAACAAACTCATTTTCCACCAAAGGTTCGTCGTAGTACTCTTCTTGCAGAAGGTCAGGAGTATATAAGCACAGTAAGTGATCACGATCTCAACCTCTTTCGAATAAATCGACGAGAAAGTGGGGGCCTCGGTTTCTCTTCGAACATCACCATAGCCTTCGTTTTCTGACGGTTCTTCATCGATGATTTCAATGTTCGCATTTTTTGGTTTTGTTTTTGGGGGAAGTTTTCTGCTGCTGCTTCCCCACATTGCTGATACCAAAGATGATCACTTTGCTGAAACGTCCGGCAGAAGCTGCATCAGGTCGTGACACGCTCATGAAAGGAACTAACTGACCGATGGTCAGTCGAATGCAATGCTTGTTTGCATGTTGAACACTTGGCGTATGCTTCACAGACGGTCAAGTCTTTGAGTTTTCCCGACGCATTACTACTGAAATGTGAATCGTAGCAGCCGTGCGATCTGAACGATGGATTGCAGAGTAAACAATCTTTGAGCCTGAAGTTTTTGAACGGTCCGCGGCTCGAATACTGAAAGCAACCATAGCAGAGAACGGTGCATTTATGTTGACGTCGATCAAAGGCATGTTCCCCGCAATTTGCACCCAACGTTCCTTCCAAGAAGTGCATGTATTTTGGAGCAAAAGTCGACGTGTTCATCAAAAACATGAGGCTGATAAAGTTTTTCGGTTGAAGAGGAGATCCGAACAGTTCTCCAAAAAAAAAGGTTGCTGTCCAGCACAATTAACTGGCACCGATGTTTATTCGTCAGCAGGTCTTCGAATTTTGTCCACTCTGTAGGTCCACAAGGTACATCAGGCACTCTGGCTTACGGCGCAATTTGGCGGCATTTTGAAAGTGCGGATATTTCTGGCTGTTTCTAATGCTGATGTCGTTGGGGTCTTTTCACACACTAGCTTATTTAACTGCAATTACACGACAGCAGCAGAGCTGTGATTCGGAATCATGTCGCTGAATTGGCTGAATAAGGAACACGGATTTCTGCGATTCAAGGTGCTCACGGATTCCAAATGTCAGCCATCGTTAATGGAGGTTATTTTTTCCTGCTGCAGTGATGTTGCGGACAACAATGAACCTTACTTCTACTAGTCCGTAGAACAAAAAGGACCTATCCTCGCTGTTGAAAAGACGCTGTACAAAGAAACTTTTCTGGTGTTTGTTCATTCGGAGAGCTGGCAGACCTGACGTGGTTACGAAACGGTTCATTAGGTCTTCTTTTTCGAAATAGAGCTTTACTCGGTCTACTGGCCTGACATCATGATATTCTATCGAGTATCTAATCAACTCGTCACAAAAAATTGTCAAGAACATCCAGATGACCGAAACAGTCTCCTGTGTCGTTCGCTGGCAACGTGGGATGAAGCATAGACGCATCTTCAAATGAATGGAATACCCTATCTCCTTAAATGTGCCGAGTACCCTGACCAATTCTAGACAGTTTTGAAAGTGACGGCCACTCACACAGCTTTCGGCAGACTGGCAGTTTTTTAGCATACATTTCTTCTTCAATGGGAGTCACTCGTGAACCCTTCTGCATTGCACGCAGTTTTCTATCCTGCAACTACAAGTTTGACCCATTACTTATTTATTACACCAATAACAAACAATATCAACTAACATCATTTTTACTCGAATTTTTCAACAGCCAGAAATACAAGTTCCGACAAAATACGTCCATTGAGAAGATTACAGACTCTTGCAGGTAATAAATCAGTGTGAACGAAATACGAAGTGAAACGAAATAGTCGGAGACTAATTTTATCAAGGTTTAGGGCTCCAATGCTGTATCTAGCTTAGTTGCTGCCGCTGTTCTCATCCTTCTTTCGTTTTGGCTCGAACGGTTCACTTGGCGCCTTTCCACCAATCGGTCGCTTTCACACAAGCTCCTTACGCTGAAACTTGACTGGTGCGGCCGGCTTCTACTTTTTCTCTGCCGTGTTTCTACCAGGCAGGACTGGTGGCATAGCGGCCATTTCATTGAACAGCTGGGCGATTTTCTCAACCGGAAAAATCATCATGTCAATGTCGCTTCCTTGAATCGGGACAATAGCCATAAGTTCATCTGCAAACGAAACAATTTTTCAGAAAATAAAACAAAATCTATTCTCCAATAAACGAGGAAGACACTAATCTAGAAATCATACCATATCCATCAGTCCAGAATGGATCAGCCTCAATGGTGTTGTGTGGGGCCTACTGATCCGTTGCCTGAAACGCCGCCATTTGCAAACATTCCACAATCAACGGCTGATCCACACTATGGCAAAAAAAATCAGAAAGTCAGTTCATCAAATTCACGATTTTTTCACCACTTTTGACCGTGTGGCCGACCCGGCTAGAGATGAATGTTATCTTTGCAGCTTTTGCAGCCACTTTAGCCTGGGCGACATCAATCTGAAGGGAAATACGGAGTGTGGACTGTCGGAGCGTAATAATTTGCTTGTAAGAATCAACACGCTTACAAAACACACACACACACAACCACAACACAATGACGGAATCTTACAAATTAACCATTTTTTCCACAATTGTAGAATTCTCACTACACTTCGCGATTGAATGAAGTACAACTCACACAATTACAACACTGTCGCAGATTACACAATTATATAACAACAAAAACACAATTATTTCCTCAAAAACAGAATTATACAACAATTCACGCACAGAGATAATTCTTCAAATAAAGAGCTTTTTTGGCTCATTCTAACGCCCAATTACATAGTCATTGCTACTTTATTCATCAACGACGTTGCATGGTCAATTCTAAATTTTTGAAACATATCAGCACTTAGAGCCAAGAGTTTTTCAGAGTAAATCCATATTTTTGAACTCAACGTATTCTTTTGCACCAGAATGTTTCATTTTCGAAGACTTATTGAATAATTTTGTATTTCAAAACATATTCTGGAACCGTTTCAATCAGCTGTGTGGAACCGTCAAAATCATATCAATATTTACAATATAAATCACTAAAAAGCAACAATTCAAAAAATTTCCAAAATGTTATGTTGATTTTAACGTGGTATGCAGCAACTTCGCTGCCAACACTTGACGAATAAAAGTAAACACTAGGTGATGGGAGATATCATTTCAAACAAGCTTGAAAAGCGGCTCCCTCGCTCTTCCTCGTCTTTTGTGCTGCAACCTGCTTGTTCTATGTTGTAGGGCAGAAATGCATTCTGGAATGTACGTGTGCGCGATCTCTTGGAGTTTTGGACTTCTTTGGAGGCTCAATGAGTAGATTTCGTCCTCGGCAAAAATTGGTCTCTCATTTGGATATGCGAGGAAACTTGTTTGAGGAGATCCTTTTTAATCTTCTCTCTCTCTACGTTCCTCCGCTCCGCCTGGACGTTCGCGCGAATCCAGAGCTGCCATGCCTGGTGGCAGATCCGAGGATCCACATTCAAGCAGATTGTAAGCATGTTTTTCCATCTCAAGTTTGTATCTATTCTGATTTCATGCAGGCTCCGTCGAGCCTGATCCAAATTCCGTCGCCGATTCTCCGGTCAGCAGCACACCAAGCGCTGCACTCGTTTCAAATTTCAGTAAGAATTTATTCTGAATGTACTCCGAATTTTGAGCCAAAAATGTTTCCAGTTTCAGCTCCTGACATCAACTTTGTTGTTTTCCCTCGAAAATGCCATCCATGCCCTGATCGAGCTTGGATGTGTCGTGTTTTGCGTGGAGTTATAGTAGAAATAAAGAGAGGTGAGAGCGCACAAGGCATTTGCTATGCTAAGGCAGTGGTAACGGGACCGGGCCAAGCGGTAATTGGTTCACAAACTATACGGGCTGAGCAAACATTCACCAGCGTGCCCTGGTAATTGGACTGGTGACGTCAATGTTTAATGCATTCGTAATGCAAGGGGTAAAGAAATAAATTTGTTTTGATTTTTTGCGCTGAAATATGCAAGTCTTCATTTGTTGTTCTTTACGGTTCTCGGTAAAACTTGACTTGTCCAAGCATTATTCGGAATATCCATCTCAATCACAAATCCATCTACGTGATTGCTGCATCGTCCATCGTTCCTATTTCGGCTAACGGGAATATGTGAAATATCGCTGGAATTCAGCTGCAAAGTTTGGCTTTGCAAATGGTGGACTTTTTCGCATCCAAATGAATACTTTCGAGACTCTCGCGTCATTAACACCTCCGCATTCACAGCAGAAGTCGCTGCTTAGTCTGACAAAGCCAACCCCATCACTTATTCTCCCACAATATTCTCGCTCAATTGATCTTCAAGAACATCGGTGCTGGATGAATTATGTGGCAGATATTAAGCCAAAGGCCGGAATTCTCGCGCGATGCGTATGTTTTGGAAACATAAAGGGGATGACGTCGATATGGCGGTTATTTGTGATGTGCAAGACCAAAACCCTCACTGGTAAACAGATTTGCTGTTAAAATTGTTTTTGTAAACTCAACATTCATTCATTCCACGTAAAGTTTTCATATACGTTGTGATTAGATCAGAACGTCATCTTATACATTCTCATATTTATATTCTTTTTTGTCCGTTTTGTTTTCCTACGTTGATTGAAATGGGTTTTTCGTTCTTCCCTTCCCCATTCCCGGGGTGAGTGACCTATAAACGCACATCTTCAGCGCCCTTACTGACTCCGATTGCTGAAAAAGGATGAAAAAATAGAAAATTAAAAGTATAAGATTGCGCAATATTTTAGTCACTATATTACTACTGTAGTAATATAGCAACTACTTTAGTTTTCATTAGTACAAATTATAATATACTGTACTATACTGTGCCCTAACTGACCCCGATGACTAAAAAAGGAGGAAAAGAATGAACCAATAATAGTATAAGATTGCGCGATTGAATAGTACAAAATATTAAAGTGAAGTGTACCATATAATATTTTGCTCTGAACGACCTTGATTTTCGAAAAAGAACAAGAAAATAAAACAATAAAACAATGAGGTTGCGAAATGGTGTAGTTACTATATAAGTACTTATACAGTTACTACTGTAGTATACTGTATTACTATCAAAGAATATTATCAATAATGATCAAGTAATAATTTATAATTGATAATTGATAATTAGTATCAATTATTAATGATTATCATTAAAAATCATTAATCAAACATTGTTTAATAGTAAAACATACTATACGATACTGTGCCCGAACCGACACCTTTGTGCTGAAAACAATAAAACAATGAAACTATAAAACTATAAAATTGCGAAAATAGTATGTTTCACTATAGTATACTACCCAATACCCTTACTGATCCTACTCGGTTTACAAAAACGAGACAATAAAACAATCAAACTTAAAAATTTTGTTTTGAAGGTGTTTCCATGCAAATTCCCCGGAGAAAAAAATTAGGATAATCAAGAATCTTTAACGATGATCCAGCAAAAATGATTTGGGTGGGGGGGGGGTGGATAATGCCCGTCTACCACAGTGGCCGGGCATACCGGAAGGAGTGGGCCACCACACTTTTTGCGGGTCTTGTTTCTCATGAATAATTATTCTAGTTCACGATGTACTGGAACCAACTCACTGCTTCATTTTAAACCTCTTGATGGCCCCCAATGGACCTGCACGATCCGCACGCATTTGATCGTGTTGAACAGATCTGAACAATACATCACACGAAAGTGTTTCTGATGCCCATATAGATATCGTACAATGGCAACTTGGCCCGATTGCTGTACCACGCTTTTCTTGCAAAGCGCTCCCACTTCTCTTTGATATCACCATAGTGGCAGTCTTCATCTGCGGTTACTGGGGGACTTTCAAGCGACATTTTTTAAACAAACGAGCAGCAGTCTTACTGGACGTGCCTCTGCATCGATTACCCGATCCACTTTACTTCCTAAATCTCCAGTTCATGGAGAACAAAAATGGTTCGGGATTACAGTAAATGCAGCCAAGTGCTGCTCGCATATTTTGTTCGAATTCTCGAGTTTTTTGTTGTCTTCACAGGCAACTGCTCATTTTGTTGGCTGACGGAATTCAAAAATAACAACGCTCGGCTCACAAGATGGTCCCTGAAGCGGCATAGGCTATTACATGGCCACTTGGAAACCCGTTGCCACATCTTGAAAAAGATAGAAATCCGTCTAGTTGCCGATGAAACGCAGAGACTCTTTTCAAGGAAATATGAGTACGGGTAAACAAAATATTTTAGTTCTCCACTAAGACACAGGACCAAATCAAAGTTGCAAAGACCAACCATCAATTTAAATCAAAGTTGTTGGTTAAGTATCTAACCAAATTAAACGTTGTATTCGCAACTGAATACGACAATATAATTGTGATTAACAGCAGTGATGGATCTGACGCCCATCCGGCCATCCACAGATGGCCATCAGGGGCACCACACTGTTAATTTAACAGTGTGGCTCAAATTTGAGTTTTGAGTTTTGAGGCGAATTTTAAAGTCCCAGTTTTCGACGACTGATCCTGGGTCTCGGGTTAGTTCCAGAACTCAAACTCTATTCAAGAGCAAGTTCAAAGCCTCGAACTCGAGTTGGGAGTTTAGCAAACTTGAGTTTTGGAGTCTTTATTGTTGATTAAGTTTCAGATTTGCTGTATGGTGTTGGAGACACACAGGCTGGAGCGAGCGGTCAACGCATCAGCAAAAATCATTGTGACCACACATTACATATTATTATTATTACCACATATTAATACTCCCTGCCGAAAACTTGGAGGTAAACAGTTTTGATTTAGTAAACCAAGATCGTGACCCCATATGCGGACCAACCGGATCCCGCAGTCTTGGTTGACTAGGTCAAAACTGTTTACGTCCAAATTATCGGCGGGACAGAGTACGTGGAAAAAACGGGCTTTTCTGACCGCCCGCCCCCTTCGTTGATTATCGTTTGTTCACGGGATACCCACACCCTTTCAACGCTGTAGACGACTTATGCTCCCTCCTCATGCACTACAACTTTTTTGTTCTTTTCTCGGAAACCAAACGTTGATAAACCAAACGAGGAAAACAATCTTGGCTCTTTTTTATGTGAAACATTAAATCTGTCTTTAGCCCCCACCCCCGACTAAGTGTTTTTTTCCTTTGGCCCTTGTCTGACTTGTCAAGGTTTTCGGTAACTAAGGTATCTGAGGAGAGAATCGGGAGGATGGTCAAATACCGACAATAGCCGTAAGGCTTGATTTGTCCAGTACGCGTTTATGTAGAAAATCAACGGATTCCGTTGCAGGCTTGACAGATAGCTCATTCGAATTCCCATCAAAAATAAATAGCTTTCATTTCGTGGTTTTTGGAAATTTACATGCGTTCTTTTTTGAAACGTGATAAATGCAAGGTCACCAGCAAAAGAAACACAAAAACTGCTCCAAGTACAATTTTCGCAATTCAAATTGAAATCAAACCAGAGGTCATTTATTTTGAGAAACATGATGTTATCTACTAACTGATGTAAGCATTAACAGATTCATATGTAAGTTTTTTTTTAATTTGGTCGGAATGAGAGTTCCATTGGATTTCCAACGGAGATTACTGGATTCCAAGGTCGCAGTTATGGAATTCCAGGTATTGCTATGAGATGAATATATAACAACAATGTAGGGCCAAAGGAGGTACGCGACCTACGGGCGCGAGTACGTAAGAAGGTTATTTCAGTTGGCATCAGTCTTGTCTTCGTTTGCAAAAGGTTTCTTTGGCAAGCAACATAAAATGCTTTAATTGACCTGAACTTAAGAACTTTTTTGTCAGAAAAATCACGCAAAATGGATCTTTAACATTTTTTTGTGCCACTAAAAAGATAGATTTCTTTGTTTCCCGGCAATTGAATAACGTCACGATGATGTCAATTCTATTGGACCGAGTGGCCACTCTTTCACTGGCCACTGGCCACGAGTTTCCAAGTGGCCATGTTATAGACTATGCCCCCTGAGGCTATCAGAATTTAGACCTGAAATTCAACTCATCAGCGGCAGGGCACATAGCATGGCCGACTGTCTATCGCGCTACCCGGTCGAAGACCCAGTTCCGAGGACAAGGTGCCCCTAGACTTCAACATGTTGCGAATGGAAGATATGGGGGAGGACCCATTTCAAAACCCAAAAATGGCACAGATGGATATAAGATTCGAGCAGAAAAAAGACAGGTGGATCATGAAGATCATCAACATAGTTGAGGGCACCAATTCACACCCTACCACCAAACAAGCAAGAAATGCAAAGAACTACATTCTCAAGAACAATATACCATACGGAAAATTGTACGGAGGGATCTCTTAGTCTTTCCAAAAGGAATAAGATTGGATGTGCTGTTCACAAATCATGCTATCCACTACGCAGGACATCTCGGTTACAGGAAGACGCTGAACAGAGTGAAAACGGGATATTTTTCCCGAAAACAACCGAGATTTGTGGAACAGTATGTCAAAACATTCCCAGAATGCCAAGCAAAGAAGCCAGCACCGACGGGAGGACAGAGATTACTGCATCCAATCTACCCAACCGACACACCAATGTCTAATTTGACGTTGGACGTCTCAGGCCGCTGCAAAAATTCCTGGATGGAAATAAGTACATCGTTGTATTGTGTGATACAGTTACTAGGTGGATCGAAGCTGTCGCAATGAAGGATCAAAAAGCACCGACTATAGCCGCATTTCTGGTGAATCAGCTGTTCATGAGACAGTCTTTCCTCGGGGCAATACCCAGCGGTAAAGAAAAAAATTTCATGTCCAACCTGGTAACAGAAATTCTGAAACTGGTTCAAGCCAAAGCATATCGCACTACTGGATTTCACCCACAAACCAACGGGCAAAGCAAACGCAGCGGATGTCAGAACCTGCGAAGAGTACTCGCGAAATATATCGGAGACGAGCACAGAACTTGGGATAGGACGCTCCCAATGGCAGTCTTCGCACTTAATACATTGGTCCATGCAGTTACTGGAGTGAGCCCATTTTACTCACTGTATGGGCGGGAACCCACACTCCCACAGGACATTACATTACCGATAACACCAGTCACACATTTCACTGAAGGCTTGGCGGAGGGACTGCGTGACATTCATGCGGGAATCAACGCAAGAACGGAAAAACATAAAGATTATTCGGTTCATTATTATGCTGAAGGTCGCCGAGAGTCAGTCACAGAGAAAGATCAACCGGATGGCGGCAAGAGAGTCAGTCACAGAGAAAAATCAACCGGCCATTTCAGCCAACTTCGGAACAGTCAAACAGGCAGCAGGGACCGTCGGGATCATCGACCATCGCGGCCAAGGTCGAGAACTGACAACACAAACAGAAACAACGGAACGTCAAAGCGCTACGAGAGGAAAATTACCTCGGACACGCGAGCGGGTAGCCGCCATCGGTGGTGCACCAGTGGGCACGGTCGAAGGAAACGATAACTAGGTCGCCAAAAATCCAGATCGAATATAAAAGGCCGAAAACTGAAGTGGCTTTCAAGTTCTGACAGTCGACAACGAGTCGCGAACCGAGTGACCAACTTGGCGACAATGCTGGTGGGGGAACAAGGGGGAAAACAATTGAAGAGCAAAGCAGCACCTTAGTCTCATCTCGAATTCGTCATTGAGATCATCAAACCTGCAGAAATTATGGCAGTCATTCAACTCAGGCCAGAAGTAGCACATGCACGCTCAGACCTAGCAGTAACAGAAAACGTCAGGATCCCACCATTGACGCACGAGCAAAGGGCAATCATAGTTCACTCGGGTGCAAAAGTAGACGAAGGAGCCGATTATTTGTTCATCGACGAGATCAACCTTCAGCGTACTGCCGGAAATGCGTACCATACGACATGGAGGGAGGAGTTTCGTACAGAAACGACTAAGGATAGATGTTTATTCACTCGCTGAACGAATACCACGGGCACCATGTGAATAGAGAAGATGAGGTGAATTGCTACATATGCGAAAAAGGCCATTGTGTACTGGGCGTGGTCTGTCCAACTAGACCAAGGCATCGTAAATTGCAGGACGAGACATTTGAACCTGGGAAGGTCACCGCAAACGCTCATCTGCAAACAGGGGAGGGACCAGACGGAGCGCCAACAGAAACTTCCTTGAAATCTTTTTCCACAGTGACTGACTTCCGGTAATCGAAAAACACAGAAAAGGACAAGGATTCATATAGCGGATCCACAAGACAGCAGATTTTGAGGGTCAGAGTAGATATCAGCTGGGCGATAAAAAAAGTGCCTAGTTTGCTGGCCAAACATGATCGGTTACTGGATGAACAACAAGCGATTCGAAGTCTCGTTTGGTGATAACCCGGGATTCCAAGTCAGACCAAGTCGGAAGCAAAGAGGTACAAGCGATATCGAACTGGTCAAGTTTACCACAGTCCGAATAGTCAACAAGTATCGCAACCCAGAAAGATACCACTGGTACTTGAAATACACACCAATGTACTTCGATATCTCGCCGATTCCAAAAATTCTACAACCTTTCCGGGAGGGACTGCGGACACCCAAATTGTTTTTGGAACCAAGCGGCGAATTCTTGGTGGCATTAACACCACATTATTTGACCAGAATGCCTCAGCTAGAGGTGTACCAATACCCCACGAGAGACAGCATACACTATATTCACACTTCACACAATAACGGGGGACATCTCCCCAACCTTGAATACAATATAGAGTGTCCTACTTGCTGGCCCGCCTCGTACGACCAAGGTATAAGCTACATTAACAAGAGAGGTGAATTAACAGTGCACGCTGAGTTATGGTACCCGGGACACTGGGTGGGACAGATGGCGGATAGCATTGTCAAATCTGTGGGACGGGATTCAAAGTTGCTTGCATTTTCTGCACACCAGATGAAGAACGATTCAACCATCTACCAGAATTCATCGAATACTTCTTGGTTATACTACGTGCAAGAATGGATATAACAGGACCAAGACTAATATTCAAATCGAATTTTCAAGATCATCCAATGAACGGATCAACAGATGAGGAAGAATGAGCAGAACTGCAAACTCTCAACGTCAACAGAGAGCAAGAAGAAAACGATTCAGACACTGAAAGCGGGAGCCCTCAGGCACTCCCCGGCGACAAAAACATTACAACGGAAGAAAGTGATAATGACGACAACCAAGCAAGCGACAGAAAAGAGACAGATTCAACGTAACTTAACACAGACGCGCAAGACTTTGTGCCCAGGAGCCCTGTTACATCGGAGAGTGACAGTTCGGGAGTTGTCATTCCAGAAACACCGAGAGTAAAACGTTACCGAACGCCGCCATCAGTGATGTTCCGGGTCATGCTTCTCCTTTATCTACTGGCGATGGCGATGGGATTGGTAATAGCAGTAAGTCATTGCACTGACAACCCCAAGTACTTGGGAGTGTTGGACATTAACGGCTAAAAACAATGCGACAAACTCCCACCCAAGCCAGAAGCGAAAAAGATTCTTTTCCGACTGTATTACACCAAAGGACCGGTCAACACATTCCCGGCTCAGGCTTGTAAGGGCTCTAACAACGATTCGTACATTTTTCTGTTGCTCCTATCACAAGGAACATCTACTTTCACCAAGACAAGTCACACCACAAGAATGTCGACAGATGTTAGCCACGCTAACTTGCGACGGTCAACAAATGATAAGGACCGGCGCAGGAGCATCGTACAGACTCGATGCCGAACCAAACCCGGTTGGTTAATGGATGACGACCCAGTCGGATAAAGTTATCACCTGCTTCACTGAGGAGGTCACACTGGAGCAGGACTGTCCGGACTGCCCAATAATGAGTAGTGCCGGAGAACTTGAAGGCAATCGGGAAACCAGAACAGCAGTTGCAAACAATATCAATTTTGTATGGGCAACAAACACAGATGTCACCAAGACCAGCTGCAAGATGGAGACCACTCCATTCTCGCAAGGAAAATACTGTAAAACACAGGAATGAAACAGTAGAATTCGGGACTTGGCTATACAAATCGATCTAATGTCGGACGCCATGCTAACAAACACTTCTTGCTTACCAAATACCACTGCGTTCGCAGTACAAGGCCCCGTCAGCAATGTCTTTGTTTCCTTCTTGCCACTCAAAGGCACTACGACCAACAATAGAAGGAACCGACGCCTAACAGAAAGAAATGCCGCATGGTATGCGGCACAACGAAACGTGCTGTTAACAGCGAACTTGTCACCAGAGTTATAAAAGACACTAAAGGCCCAGGGTCTCCAACACCACAACAACATGCGAGGCCGATTCTCATTGCAACCATCGAATGCTGCTGAGATAGCACCACTCACATCATTGACCGAGCCAACAACACAATCAACTGTTACACGACCCACGTCGAACACAGTAACATTCTGGCCACCAATGACAAGACCATACCTTGCCCCAATGGCAACTCGACCCCAAGAGATTCAGGTCAACACTCACTGCGACAGAGTCAGGGAACGGTCACGCACTCAACCTGTAACAATTGGGTACCAGCCACAGATCATTGGAGGACGACAGAGCAATAGTCGACAAAACAGTACTTTCAGGGACCCAAACCCGGGATACTACGGACTGCAACAACAATCACGCAGATGGCGAACCGATACCACAGTTTCTGCCTTGCAAAGTGACGAGCTGATTGATCAATAATCATCGGGCTACAGCACGACGTGCCCAGTGAAACAAGGCGCATCCACCCAACAACCCATCCTTACTATCAGAACCCAACCGAGAATTCAAGACTCCAACAAGATCCACGCACACGACCGCATTGGCGACACATCGCAAACCTAATCCACCCGACCGCCAAACCTGACATCGTATGTGAGCAGCGGCGCGCAGAGGTTTCGTAGGCAGATTTCTCGTAGTCTGGAGGTTTCGTAGCATACTTTTCGCAGTATCTACCATT
>JAQIWT010000885.1:0-14168 GCA_034696485.1 Isohypsibius dastychi | reverse complement strand
TACTGGAACGTACTGCAAAACAGGCTGTGACCTAAACGGAACTTGGCACTGATCAGTAACTGCATAAGATGAATGAGCAAAGTTGTTATCGGACGTTCGCTGATCGTTGTAATTAGGCACCTGTTGCTCAGCGGCCAAAATAGCTAAATGCTCGCCTAATTGATCTAACTGTTTTTCAACTCTGTCCATTCTATCATCGAAAATGTCAGAGGAATGTGATGGATTGGCTGCTGCTGACACGGAACTGTTGAAGACCGCATAGGAATGTCCATTAGAAGAGCTCGTTGTCGCTCCATTACTGGGTGATGAATGGTAAAGTCCACCTGTTGCTGCCAAAGCACTTACCTGAAGTGCATATTTTCTTCTAATGTTTCGCAGCCGCTCGGTAAAACTAATGACATCCTGCGGCGGGTCGAGCAGGAACTTGTGCCGGATCGACAGCGGCAGTTTTTCCATTAATCGTTGGACCTTTTGTGCCTCGGAGGCTAGAGGATCGATGACTCTCAAATGCTGGAGTTCTTGAAAGACGAAACCAACTGGGTCGTCAGCAGCAGTGATGCGTCCGTGTTCACCAGCAATTTCCAAGTCGACTTTAGATTTCCCAAAGAAATCTATGAACGTCTGACGTAGTGTTCGCCAAGCGGTGCTGAGATTCTCACTGTGCCATCGCATGGCATTCCCAGTTAAGACTAACGTGAATCTTCGGATCATCTCAGCGTCGCTAGAATTCCGTTTTGAGGCGGCGGCACATCTCTCGAAACGAAGCAAGAAATCCGCTGCATCTTCGTTCGTAGAACCGCTGAACTTTGGCAGGTCTTTGTAGTCAAGAAGGTATTCTTCTCTGGATCCGAGTGACCCCAGAGCTACCGTGAGGTCGGCCATTTGCTGGATAAGACGGTCGATGTCTGACATGATTGAGTCTTTGATGGTCTCTTCCTGTCGCTGGTTGTGAAGACGTTGCGGTGAAAACACTTGACCTTTCGAAAGGTCACGGCAACTTTTCGGTGGTTCGGCAGTTCTTGGTTGAGTGTTGACGTTGATGCTACAAAATATTTATGAGGCCGTTGTTACGTACCTGTTGACAAAAGTCCTTTCCGGGGCTCGGCAATATCCGATGATGGCGTACCGATGATCTCGGTATGCCCTCCAAATGTCGCGGGCAGCGACCTTAGATACTGTCGAAGAACCAGAATAGAGAAGGACTGAACGATGGTTTATAGCTTGATGAGTGAACCAGAACTAATGAGATGGAATAAGACGGAACAAGACAAGTAAGAACAGTGAAACAGTGACTTATAAAGCAACGAACAGAGAGCCTGAAGGTAGTAGATCTCTTAGTCACTAGATGGTAGACAACACAATGGTAACAACAAACACGTAGCGTGGCTACCGTGACACGACAGATATGTGTAACAGGTTATTCGAGTACATAAGTTCCAGTCCTTTCATCGAGTCATCATTCTGTTTACGTAGCACATGTTGTATGGTCCACCTTTAGTTGCTAAGTTCAAAAAAGACTTCGGTGAAATAAACCGAGATTGTTCAATGTTGTCAATACTCCATCGGCGCCCAATACGAAAAGCGACTATCTCAAACATCATCCAGCAGAGAAGCCTTTAATTGCAGTTGAGAATTTAGTGGCTTCGTATGATTATTTTATTGTTTTGTCTGTTTTCGGGCCCACTGATTACCCAAGGTAAGCGAGTCACACTAATTCCCTAGACCCGGAATATAACGGATCATTCCAGTTACATCACTCAAATGCAGTGTAGGAACCTGCACAGGTGATGTTGAATGTGGTGCAGCAAAGTTCGTTACTCAAGAGTGTGAAGCGGGAAAAGATGTCTGTTATGCTATGACAGCAACTCGCAAATATAATCGTGAGCTAGCTGCACCGTAATGCCCAGTCTGACCTCCTATTAGGACCAAAACTCATTCACTTACAGGTCAGAAACCACAGTTATATTTGAACAAAAAATGCAGCGCAAGATCGGATTTGCCATTCTTCAAAGATTTTGGCAACGGCATGATGGATATCATCGAGTCTGACTATGGCTCGGAAGACGCGCCGCCAGGAAGTAACATCTCACGAATCACGGGCAAACACGGCGTCTGCACCACCGACAACTGCATACCAGCGAGCCCATCAGGTTATTCATAGTAGCATGTGCAGTGTTTGGATATTTATCGTATTTTTTAAGGACCCGGGATAAAATGCTACTTCAAACGCTGTTATGGAAACACTTCCTTCACAACATGTCCGCTTTTTCGTGACACCAGCTACGTTCTCTGTCCCAGTCTAACTGATCTATGCGTTTACGAGGCAAGATGGCGCGGTAAGAAGACGGACCAGCTTTTCTGAAAGACATTTGAAATGGCTTTAATTGAAGGAAATGAATTGTTGAGCAAGTATGGGTGCAGCGATATTGCGCGACTGAGCCCGGACTATCCTGGAGTCTCAGCGAATGTCTGTATGAATTCTGCTAACTCAGGAGGATACGTCTGTACATGTCGAGCCGGAGAGACACCATGTGTGCCTCTGGAGGTATTTCTCATCACCAACAAGATGGACCCCAGGTTCGCCAAACTTGTGTCGGTGGGATCGGGCGACTCTATAACGAAGAGATTGAACAGTTTCGTGCTGGTGCTAACGTTTGTCTTATTTTATTCTGTAGCTAACGAGTTGTCTGGTTATGGTGTCATCACTAACCTTTTGTTCTCCATCGAGTAAGCATTCTACTGAGTTGTTTGCTTTTCACAAAAATCCCATCCAACATAGCGCTTAATGAAGCTGGTGCGCGTATCTATAATTCCAAGAATCTCAATGAGGTCAATTGATGCTATGTGGTATCGGAGACTCAAGATACTGCTCCACAAATGTACATTCGACTACATGACTAGCAACGCTAGTAGTTAACATTTTAGTTCATGTAGAATTTTGACACCGAAAATTTAAAGCGTCATTAATGCGATGAATTTTCTTCGCAAAAAACTTCTGCTACAGGTATAAAGGGACATATAATACATGAAGTTTGTCTAATCCACTTGAAAATCAGTTGGAAATCCTGCTTCAACAATCAACTGTTGCAGCTTTAATGTAAAACCATGCCAATCATAATCATCCTGTTCCGACAAAATGTAAGTATACTGCAGTTTTTGCAAAATATGTCATCAGGTGCAAATAACAAACAGACATCCAGTCATTCGTTCAAGGTTTAATCTCGAACGTTCATGGATCAAAGCGTGCATAATAAAACAGTGGTCCAGTAAATAATGGACGTTTGTGGGGCGAAAGGGTGAGATACAAAGCAAATCAAGGAATATCCAAGGACCAGAAATATGTCTTGTATCATTTCCATTTTTTCGTGTGATTGATTGGCTTGCCTTGCTCATACTGGCCAGGTCTCTCGTACTTTTTCATAGCACTTGCACTAAACTCTTTTTGCTTGGCCTCCTTCCGTTCCCGATCCCGCGCTTCCTTGGCGTTAGTCCCCGATCGTAACGCCACAAATTGTGCAGCTCCCATTCTTTCGTAAATAAGATGAAATATCCGGGTTGAATGGCAGAATTTCAATAATGATCCGCACTCCAGCACGTCTTCCTTGGATCATATAGGCGTAAGACAGGAAAGTAAACAAACGTCGCAAATCAGGTTGTTTCGCAAGTTTCGGTATTCTTTTAACGCGCGGAAAAGTGTGCGTTTTCGTTTATTTCTCTCTCGCCTGCAAACACGCGGAAAAACTCGTCTTGTACATGAAACAAAACCCCTACGGCTCTCGTGATGCATGATCAACCCTTTGTCTTGCACATTCACTATGTACAGCCAGCATGTGTGTCTATATTGAAAGATTGATGACTCATCGGTGGCAAATCTTTTTTCCATGAAGTCTGAAAATAGTGATCTCAGGTTCCTCTCACTTCCCATCTCAGCGTATGAATCCAGGTGGGTTTAGTACGAACTTTTGCTTGTTGCAATCTCTTTCGTTTTTTTCGAAGTTTGACCGCAGTACATTTAGTGTTTACGTAGCACCTTAAGGATTGGATCTTATCTGAATTCTTTCCTGCCGACCCTTCATTACAATGAATGAGAGTCTAGCATGTTCGTTTGTCGTTTGATGGCAGCCATCTCGAAGACTTCACACGGAGGCGTTTGCTAGAGTATATACCGGTACAACTAAAGTAACTTTGTCCTTACGCCGCATCATCGTACTCTCAGGGCATTTTTGCATTTCCTTTTCGCAAAGTAAGAAGTGCTAGCTGCATCCTTTAAACTGAAGCGTCAATCAGAGAAATTTGCCGGAAATTGAAGTGAGTGTGATCCAGAGTTTACCGACGTAGTATTCTGACGTGAATCTCCGATTCGCTCCAGCGAAAAGCTAACCTCAATCGTTCGTAAAAGATTGTCCTGCAAACTACATCACCCAAACTGCCTGGATTCTGGTGACCTTTTGTAGATACTAAATCAGAATATCAGGTTTGTGGTCTCTGAACCCACTACAAAACCAGATCCGTCAGCAGACCGATATCACAATGATGAATCTCTGCTGTCTTCGCAATCGCAAGTCGAGCGTAGTGTGTCTGCTGCGTAACAATTGTCGTGATAGGACTTTTTTGTAGCGACAAAACAAACAGTCCCCTCGACAGAAAACGTTACCAAACCTGGTGATGATGCTTCGAGGACCTTGAGCTCAGACAATTCCTCTGTTAAGAAAAAGTGGTTTTTCATTTTTACGCACATTATTTTATCGTGCAAGAAATCAATTTTTCGTTCAATAATTGTCGGTCTAAGTCGAAGGGCATCAGAACTTGTGTGTGCTAACATTATTCAATATGCACCTATTTACTCACTCATCTTCAGGCAACTTTTCCAGCAGGTCAGTTCAGCATGTCAGTTATTTTGACTAAACAATGTTTGCATTGGTTAATCGGTTCGGTTTGTCATGAATGCGAAACACACATCTTGCTAATTGGAATATTGCGTGATGTTGAACAAGTGTCATAATGATCAAGTCAGCCAGGTGAGAGATGGGCGTTTTGGGTGTCATTAGGAAAGGAGTGGCAATTGATAAGGGGATATTGGGGGATTTCAGCTGTGAGCCTGAGCGAGCGTCTCACAATCCCCATCTCATCACTCTTGACAAATCATGAAATATTCACCGGAAGCCTCTGACTCTTTCATCCCCAGAAGAGCAAACCTAAACGCAAACTCTCTTCCCCCTCATCCATCCCAGCCAGCCAGATAGCGATCGAAAATGTGGATGATGCTTATGTAAACTCCGCGCAAATGGAACTCCATTACATAATCTTCCAACAGGCGAGCAAAGCCAAGCGTGGTTTTTCTATTGAGTTATAGCCATGTCGATCAACGAGTCGGGAATAGGAAACATTAAATGTGATCATTCCCTGTGGTCTGCAACATTTTATGAATGGAATATTTGACATTCCAATGCGTAATGGAGATGTCGTTTGGGTCGGACCGTTGGATGCTGCGATCGCTCACATCACATCCGATCAGTGGAGCGAGAAAGAAGGCAGCGCAAGAGAGAGAGAGCAGCTTCACTCGGAAGCCAGAATGGATTTGAAAACTCCGGAGCATGCCGCACTGCTCTTCTTCTTCCTTCCTCTCCATCTCTTTCCTACCAGAGAGAGAGGATGAGAGAGAAAGGCAAGTTTGAGAAAAAGTGGAAATTTTAAACCAGCTCAGTTCACTCTGTTTTCGTCGGTCTGGGTAATCATCTTCAAGCACGCTAGCGGTATCTTGTCTTTAAAAATCAACCTCTCTACTATCTTTTTCAACACGGAATACAATATATCCCTGCTTGTTGTTGTTTTTCACCGGGAGGAGGGATATGAACAGTTTACTTGCGCATTGTGATCGCTTCATTTGGGTCTTTTTTCATTGGCTCATTCAGTGTCCTTCGTTCTCTGGCAGATCACCCTCGGACTATTTCTTTCACAGGTAACATAAATATTCAACCTCTCGAGAAAAACTATGTTTCATTTTTCCAGCCCAATCACGAGATAGCGATAGGCGCCTTGTTTATTTATGAATAATTCGTCATCATGGTGTTTTTATTGACTTTGATGATGGGATGGGTATGAGATTACAGCCCCCTGCTGCGCTCCGGCTCCCCCCTCAGAAAGATATTCATTCAAATATTATTGTATAGTTGCGAATATTCCGTGAACAGGAGGTACATTGATTTAGTTTGGGCAAGGAAGGGAAAGGAGAGGAGATGAGGCCATTGGTATTCAGCCAAGCGTCGAGTCTATTTATCTCCAATTACCGAGCAGATTTCTGCACGCCTGATTGGTCAGCTCCATCAGGGCCGTTTTCCAAACTATAAACGGTCACTTTCTTCCCTCACCTTCCTAATTCAGGAATATGCTACAAAGCATTAAAAAATGCTACAAAGACAAATCATCCCAACAAGAAAAAATTTGTTTTCTGATAAAACGTAAATAATGGAAGAACCCATATTTTTTTAAGAAAAGCGTTCAACGAAACTGGTTCGATTGGATGTTTTTTGGCAAGATTGACAAGCTGAAATTAGAAGGAAGGGCCAGGCACGTGGTCTGGTGCTGTCAATAATCTGGCTACGCTTGATCTCGTTCTTCCACTTGCTACCATCCTATATCTCCAAAAGCTCAAACCCCGGAGCCAAGCTCCACCAGAGCTGATTCAAAAAGAAGCAAACCGTTTCCAGAAAAAAATATGTTTTGCAATTTTTCTCGGGGCCCAGATAGCTAACACGTGCTCTGCTCATTGCTGTGAGACGAGCTAGGCTGTGCTAAAGCTGACTAGTAGAAAAGCACGGCATTTTAATTGAATCAAACAACTGGTTTTGAGATGTTGAAAGTGGCTGGGATGGGCTGAATATGGGCCCGTTTTTCCGACCAACCTCCCCTTTCGCTCCATCGAGCCTCCATTTCATCTTTTATCTTTGCCAATCAAACGAATAATTATCGTTATTAACCCCGTTTCTACCCACGGAATTTTTGCACATGGAGTAAGGCTAAAAAATCAGCTCTCTTTCACAACTAAGCAAGTCAGAATTGTAACCCATTCAAATTTTAGAGCACAAGAAAGAATTAGTTACAGCTGCTATTGTATATTGCGGTCATTTATCATATGCAAATAAAAGGGATAGATCGTTGAAAAAGGTATTGATGGAGATCAGCGCTCAGGGAGTTATTATGTCTAGTCATCACGCAATATCCGGCCGAATGGCGTACCCAGGAAATGATGCAAATGCATTATAACTTATCAGCACTGTCATATCCTTACATTTCGTTTTCTCCCGAGCCAATCAAACCGCATTCGGACGAGTCATAAGTAAAACTCAATTTCAAACTGCTCTACCCTATTTACGAATGCGGGACCAAGTTGTTCAACACCGGTGCTCACAGTAGCAGAAGCACTCTGAAAACGAACAACAGCCTACGACACCGTCTCAGTGCATTCACTGTGGAGATCGCTCACCAGAATATTCAGAAATTTTCTGCGTGATAGATCTATGTTTGGCATGATACTCAGCAGATACCGTAATCACCGAAACAAAAACCCCGGGATTCTATTGTTTGAAACAACCATTTCAAAGTGTTCATTTGACAAGAAAGTAAGTTTTCAAACGAGAACGCGTTTGACAATGGGGCTCCGTTACTGGACAGGGAGGGGGACGGTGTTTTTGATAACTACAGTCCATGTTTTGCAGCTCGTTTGTGATTGTGACACTTGAAGTTCTTTGCAGAGAACGAGCTGGGATAACTTTGCTTGATCGTGGGAACGAAGCTGGCCCGGACCGGATAAAGTCAATCACGTTGCAGTCAGGGTGCGGCATTATAAGGGAGCCTGTGTATACTTTGGATTATCTGTGGTAGTATTGTGTGTGTGAGGCTGAGAAGGAGAGAGCTGGGTGCGCTGGAGCCATCATCCTCCTCGCTATCAGCCTCCTCCGCTTCCCAGGACCCGACGATATCCACGAGAAGATTTAGATTAGGGAACGCACCGAATGAACATGACCGATGGCCTGCTGCCACAGCACTCATCATCTCCTTCTACTACGGACCCTAACAACACCAACACCGAAGACGTCGGAGTCAGCGACCTCCTTTTCCTTGAACCCCTCACTGAGCAATCTCTTATCGACAATCTCCGACGTCGCTTTCTCGCCGATAAGATTTATGTAAGTTGACCATGTTTAAAATACTGCAACTTATGCTTGCCAGTCATCTGGTTGGCTGACATCGCTTACACTTTGCATTCGGACAAGACTTGAACTACCGGCATTTTGATCTGGTTAAGAGAAACTGCAGATGTCCTGACTCCATGTCAAGGTCGCTTTTGAAAGATCTTTTTCGACTGGTCAATCTGAGAAGACATGAGTCGTTTCTTCTACGATCCGCAATGTTGAGATCTCCATGAAGTGGTGTATTTTTTCAGGCGGGAAGTTTTCTTGGCCTTGGTCTGACAGTGTGTCATTCATCAAGTGCCGTATTTAAATTGGATACTATTTCTCTGAATATTCGTCGATAAGGGGGAAAACTTTTTCTTCTCCATTTTCAATCTGGGGTTGTAGCAATTGAATTGTCTTTCTCAGAATAGCCGCAGACGAGCATGTGAATCGATATGTTGCAGTTGGAGAGATGATTGTTGAACTTGAGGCTCTACTCTGCTCCTGCAACTTCCCATGGAGTGACTTGTATTTGTGCGGGGGGTATACGTAAGTCGATATGATTTATGAAGGCAGACCGAGTGGCTGTTAGAATTCCAGCTCGCTACGAGGCCTTCCCTTCTCACATTCTTTCTAAAGTGAAATGCTAATCTTCAAGTGGTCGTCTGGGATCCGGCATCGTTTTCTCTTGAAGACGTGCCTAAATGCCTCAGCTTGTTCTTTTCCTCAGTTCGATCGAGCAGGCTCAATGTTATTAGGATGTCATTTGGCCGCCACGTGAGCCACATCGGTTGACAAGACCTAAACTGTAGACCATAACTTCAGGTATCAATTTTCGTTCGTATTTCGCCACGGCCTTTCGGCTCGGTACAAAACCGTATTAACCAACGCGACGCAAGTTTGTTCAGTTATTTTGTATTTACTGTCTTTTAGTTTGAAAAAATTAGATTAAACAAATACATAGGCTCATATGTACTCGCATAAAGTTAAAGCTTTAGGCAGTACTGAAATAAAACCTCAGATCTATTTCCTTGATTTCTGAACTCCACTCGAGGTAGTAACAGAATGAACCAGGCCAGGAAGTTTGAAATTGAAATGTATCTGAACGTGAGCTCAAAATGAAAGACGGTGGAGATTTCATTGAACAGATCACGGTGGGACTTGTTTTCCTAATCAAGGGCTGATCCAAGATTTTTGTTCCTGATTGAAATGTGGAACTGAAATACGTAAGTTGCACGCTACTCCAAACAGATCGAATATCGTGAAAATGTGTGTGTGCCGTGATCGTACGCCAGAAAAATCACTCACAAACAAAAAAGCTTCAAAATGATCCAGGAAGTTGAAGTTCAAATGGAAATCGGTTCATTGATTGGTTTGATTAAATAAATATTGTTTTCCATCGCGAAGAGCGTGGCCTATAATTGACACTGAATGGACATACAAAGTCACAGCGCGCTATTTCGAGCTGCAAGTGTTGGAAACCGCGATTTTGTTCATCGATCATTATTTGCTCTAAGCTATCCTGACAAGAGCGATGGCAACAAGGAGTTCATTCTAAAAACGACACTCTGTTGAAGTTCCCATATTTTTTGGCAATGAAACGCGGCACGTGCAAAATGGAACTGGGTGCCACTGCATATCATATCATACATCTTGTAACTTGTTAGTCTGTCATATTTGGTTGACTTTTGGCATGTAGTTTGCTCTCCCGTCTTACTTTACTGTATGAATGGGGGATCGGTTGAATACGATAACCCCAGTTTGGCCATGTGCTGCTTTCCATGATGGCTAGAAGAAAGAGTCGCAGATTGCATAATCGATGAGTTTGCAAATTGAAATATTCAAATGATCAACGCTGCCATATGTTGGCCATTTGGTACACTACAACTCTCCCTCTCTTGAAGACACTGTGCGATCAATTGGGTCGTTATTCAGGGTTTCAAGTGTCTGACATCTCCTGCCATAAAGAATCAGAATGCTTCTCAAACTGCGAGTACATATACCCCTGAATTTCAATAGGGAACTGAACGAAAGAAAACTGGTCTCTACTGTTCCCGCGCTTATGAAGAAATCGAGGGGTTTCACTTCGAAGTGTTTCATGAGAACTCTGGAAATTTCTCAAATCTATGAGTTCCCTTAATGTATCTTCAGCGAGAACAAGCGAAAGCGTTTCAGAATTCGTTTGTACCCCATAACAACTTTTTCTGCAAATAGCAACTGCTTCTTAGTTCTTCAAAAATCAAAAGCTAGTTCGATGTTAAATTACGAATCGTTGTGAAAGTGAGTTTGGTTTTCTGATCGAGTTCTGTCTTGTCCTAAACTGGTATTCTCCAAAGCAGCATGTTTGCGGTGGATGGAGCTCGGACTAAGGTTCATCAAACTCTGTTTGACGTTTTTCAAGAGGCACATTACAAACCTACATTTGTTGTCACAAGTGCCGTCGATATGACGCAATGTATCAATGGAAACCTTTTGATCCAACTCATATTTAATAAGCTACTTTGATCCCTGGCCTTGTACGGTATGTGCACTAAGTGGTATCTACTAATCACGTGTTGACTCGAGCAACAGCTGGGTAATATTTCAATATATTCTCAGAATTTGTCACTGCCCCGAAACATGAGTGTACTGCTGGGAGTTTTTACGATGCAAAAAGCTGGCTTGGATAATTTGGCTGCAGATCAGATGGGATCAATCAGTCAAGCCCAGTCTAGACGAGCAAATGAGAAATGGGTGCAGTGCAGGCGCAAAAGTAAAAGCTCATCTCTCTTTCCATCGTTCTGGGAAAACGGAGCGCACAGAGTATTTGCCGCGAAACTAAACTCGTTCCATGTTTGCTTTTTTGGGAAAACGACTCCGACTGTAAATATTTGACCATGGTAGAGGAGTAATCTTTGCTTTAGCAGAAGTTCACTTGCAAGGAGGCACGGAGTAATTTCGTGCCGCTCATAAATTTTCTTTTGGCCGGAAATGCGTTCTAAGCTATTAAATTCGGTTCGGTCAACAAGAGGCAATCGCGACCGTAATTCCTCTGGTCTTGACAGAGGCATGTTGTTTTTTATGGTGGGCTTTTCCGAGGAATTAAGTAGGAAGATGGAGGGATCGATGATAAGTTGTCATTGGTGTGAATCGCCCTTGCGTATTACATTCAATCATCCATGTTGCGTAATCACTGACAGCTACTCTCGTCCTTTCATTTTTGGAATATGTTTGAGCAAGGATCTGGCCTTGGCCCCCTAGCATTTGTCTAGTCTGTTGCGACTGATGAGCTTTACAGGGATCTCCGTATTCTGTGAAGCGAGGTCCGCAAACAGACATCACTTTCAAGCTGGGCTCCCCGGTATTTTCAACATTGTGTAAAAATATAATTTATGAAGAAAATTAAACAAAGATTTAAAAGGTTCTGAAGTATTCAGCAATTTTTCAGCATGATGATCTACTACCCCAGTGTGAAATGCAGTTATGAGTTGCAGATCAACAAACATTTCAAAAAACGGCTTTGATTGGGTTAATGTTCAAAATGAGACTGTTCTCCGTACGCAAAATATTTCTGAACAACTGCTGGTTCTGTCTGACTTCAACTAAAATTATCAAACAACGTTTTGGATGTGACGAATCTTCAGGTTCACCAACAGACAATATTTTCTCGGGTGAAAATGGATGCTGAAATTCAAAATTGATGACGAGCGCTTCCGCTTACTGAGTTCAGCATGTCACAATTTTTAATTTTCTTCATTCATAGATTTTTGCTGGAGAGCAGATTGGTACTAAAGTCACATACATACAGTGTTGTTTTGAATAACAAAGCCTGATGATCTCACACTACATTGGTGAATAGACTTTGAAAACATGTTACAATAACAGGAATTATGTTCGTTTACGTTATGTTCGTTTACAATTGAGCCGGTCTGGTTTGGATATTACGGTTTTCGTGGAAAACAGCTAGAGACAGGAGATTACATGTTATCGTCAAAATTGGCTAATCAGTTTTTGTTTTTCCTTTGCAGACCTCAATGGGGAGCCTGATGGTATCAATCAATCCTTATCGACCTCTTCCTCTCTATGATGAACAGACGCTCAGGTCATATCGCTTCCGAAGAGTTACTGATCTTCCTCCTCACATGTAAGCTTTCCTCATTCGAACGATAATTGATTAAAATGAAACATTTGACCATGATAGTTTCGGTATCGCCACTGCGGCTTATCGAGAGCTCACCAGCTATGGAACCAATCAAGTTGTGATATTATCCGGTGAAAGTGGCTCAGGCAAAACTGGTATGCAATGGAATAAATTATTGCTGTGTTGAAATCAACAAGATATTGCTGCAGAAGTGGCGAACCTGGTGATACAAACGATAACATCAATAGCTGCACAGTTAAGGAGTCCCCTTGGCGAGTCCGACCCAATCAACGACAAGCTCAACAGTTTCAATCAAATTCTCGGTGCTTTCGGCAATGCCAGAACGGATAAGAACGATAACGCATCCAGATTTGTAAGAAGAAACACTGAAGCTAATTAGGTGCAAATTCAAGCTCAACCTGAATTTCGCCGAATATTTCGAAATTTCAGCTGAGAAAATCACTTTTTTAAATTTTGTTTCTGTTTTAGGGAAAATATGTCGAGATTGGGTTCGACTCACATGGCTCTACCGTGGGTGCCATAGTCACGACTTGTAAGTGCCCACTGTATATCCTCGGTGGAATTACTAAATCTAGTGACATTTTTGTTCGTTCTGTAGATCAACTGGATAAGGTACATTCCCAGCTTCACTCGTTTTCGTCTTGAATTATTCAATATGCCGTTTCTAGTCACGGGTAATCTTCCAAGGACCACGCGAACGAAATTTCCATATTTTCTACCAACTTTTAGCCGGCGCTGATGTGCATTTATTAAGTAGGTTTCAATCTTGGTCAGGAGCGTTCAGTGTGATACAACGTTGACTTATTTCAGAGTCGCTAAAACTGCAACGAAACGTCGAAAAGTACAATCTGCTCAGGTTCAGCGGCGTGTACAAAATTGATGGCCTTGATGAAAAGCGTGAATTTGTGATATGCAAAGTAAATTAATAGAAGGTCAAAAATACGTAGTCCATGAATATAAGTATGTTGCTGTACAGGAAGCCTTCGAAACTCTGGGATTTTCCGGCGCTGATTGCCAGTCTGTCTTTCAAGTTCTTGCCGTAGTTCTCAAATTAGGCAACCTCCAGTTTCTTCCACGCACTAACGTTGATGGCACCGAATCCTGTATAGTTCTCAATGAACACGGTAAAGTTCACCACTCCACTATATCTCGCCATTACGACGTCGTATTTCTTTGAAGAGGTTGCCGAGGTTTCCGAGCTACTGGAATGCTCCGAGTCTAAGCGCCTAATCAGCGTTCTGACTAAAACGTCCACGGAAGCAAAAGGAGAAATTCTGGAAACTGCACTCAGCGCAGAAGAAGTATGGGTCACGGTCATTCTAAGTGCATTGTATATTATGTTGACAGTGATCATTTGCAGGCCACCTCACTACGAGATCAGCTATGTAGAGCCTTATACAATCGCCTTTTTACATGGATAGTCTCAAAAATCAACGGTGGCCTTGCCTATGAAAGCTCAAGTTGTGGCGCGGTGATGGGCGTGCTAGATTTATATGGATTCGAAGCATTTGAGGTAGTTCACTACCAGGCAGTCCGATATTCAGCCTAATGATTGTCTATGTTTTCAGCGGAATGGTTTCGAACAGTTTCTCATTAACTTCACGGCCGAGAAGCTCCATCAGGTCGTCACTGATATGATCATGAGGACTGAACAAGACGAATATGTCAAAGAGGGACTGTCATGGACACATATACCGTATGCCAGCAACAATGAAGTTTGTGAGCTCATTGAAAAGGTCAGTCAGCTGGCCGCAACTACACTGTATAGAAAATTTTGAACTCCGATAGAACACTGGTTCTTTATTATTCGGTTAATCGTTTATCACTGGGTGGGGGGGGGGGGGGGGGGGGGG
>JAQIWT010000884.1:0-14169 GCA_034696485.1 Isohypsibius dastychi | reverse complement strand
GTCAGCTGAAAAAAATGGGGGTGTTCTGCATTTTACACAAACCCCAGCTGTGTTCCGAATTAGTGTCCTTACTGGTACTCTTAGCAGCACAGAGAGCGTGAGCGTGAGTCATAGAACGAGTGTACACTAAACGGAGCATCTAACCGTACCTGCGAACTATGATGTTTCTGCTAGCAGAAGAGCTCCCTGTTCTTCCAAAATTAATTCTTCCCGGGTTGCGGGTTTCGTGTTTCACATCATTTCTAATCATATCATTTCTTCAGGATCGTCGTTCTGATTAGCCTCTCAGCGCTCCGCGGATCAGCAAAAGAAGGTTTGCTCGTCACTCACTCAATGACAATGGAGTACTCCGGGATCTCAAACTGGCTACTTAAAATCTCGGGTTACTCGAATTCTACAATCACAAATCACACACCCCGATGGAAGACGCTTTTACGACGATGTTTTGCATTTTCCCTGTTTGTCACAAGTTTCTTGTATGCTTGGCTTCAGCTGTCCGTGGCCGTGGTTCAGTTCTACAACGGAACTCGGACTGGCGCAAATGATACGAATTATCTTCTTCGTGCGATGGACGACTTCTGGTCTGCAATTTATATTTTCACTGGGCCGCTGTTTTTTCTCATTTTTTACAACAGTCGGCGATCAGTTGACAACTTCAAGTGCGATAAACCTGCGGTCCTTGCTCTTGCCAAAGTTACCTCCAGTAAATATCAACGTTTGGATATGGTCCTAGTCATTTTAATGGGATTCATCGTTGTTGGATGGGATACCTGCTATTTCTACGAATACTATCCTGTGGAACATAACATTACGATGCATACGAAGGCTCATGGTTTTCACCATATGGGAATCGACATGGTTCTATGGCAGTCAGCTGTTCTCTGGTTCTTCCTGGGGACATTGCCCTATTTCTTAGCAAAAGTCGGCACTGTTTCTTTCATGGTCAGCGCCAACATTTTAACGGACGCGATCAAGGCACTCAACACTAGATTCAGGGTTCTTTTGACGGAGCCCATTCTTAACTCCGAAAAACATTATTCAGGGAAGTGCAGTGAAGTGGAAGCTTTGCTGGATGTTTATGGAAAATTGTTGAATCTCTCGAGGAATTTTTCCCGTGCATTTCATCAGTGCTATCTCCTGATGTTTATCTCTGATTTCCTCGGGGTGCTGAGCTTTGTTGGCTATCTGGTCGGTGTCACAGCTACAACGACTGCGACGACAATTGGGATCACCCTCTTGGGTATTGTGGTGTGTACTTTTTATATTGTTTGGGAATCCCAGCAGTTGGCTCACTGGTATCATCAAGTGAGTTTGTTTATGCAGATACAGTTATGTTGGTTAAAACTTTTATCTTCAGAAATCGATTATCAAGGACAACGTCGTCCACCTGACGCGTAGATTCGTTCCGTTGATGCAAACTGACAAGGTATACAGTACAGTTCTGACAGGAGCTCCTTCTGAATTGCTTGTTAAACTTTCCAGGGACGCCGGATGGAGATAGCGCTTTACGCCTTTCGGGATACATGTAAACATCAGCCAATTACCTTCTACGCCACGGACGATCTTCCCATTAGCCGTTCTTTCACTCTAAAGGTAAAATGGTTACATTATAAAACGACAAAGACTGAAACAGCAGATTCAGCCAAGATCATAAGGTCGGTTTTCCAGATGCTGACATTTGTCTCGTCATTTGGATTCATTGCCAAAGAAGTCTTGACGGGAGTTACAGATGAATGCAAATCGGACAAGTGAGCTAATGTAGCGATGTGACGAGTGTCGTATCGATCATGATTCCGAGCTACTACCGTAGAACGTTGGCTGAGGAACTGAACTGACTTTTGAGTGTTTGGGACGGCTTGTTTACATTTTTAGTCAAGCTCGATCCCGGTTTGGAATCTTACTATACATGTATGTTCATGGCAACTAACTAATCAGCCAACTTTATTTCGGCATGAGCGTGTATGATAGTCAAGAGTGTAAATCCCATAACCTCAGAGTCTGGTGGTCGTGTGAGCACTAACGCCAGGCCCAAAGTGACGGGAAGTAGTATGTTTCACGTATCTACTGAGATTTGAATATGTTGAGCGAACGTAACAAGATTCTAACAACGCGGCAAATGTAATCTTTGTGAATGTTCCATGGAATTCTGCTTGCACCCCACGCTCTCCCATTCATTCAAACTGTGTTGCAGCCCACAACATCGTTCACAAAATGTGTGGTTAGGTGGAGCTGGCTTGAACCAATCAACCTTCCCGATTTCATCGTCCAGAAAGGACTGTCGAATTTCGTATTTCACTACCGTGACCAGAGGCGCTCGTCATTCTCAGTTCGGCATCATTTAGAATCTGCATGTCACTGTCGTCTGGCAATCGCCACAACTTGCGCTGAATCACTATTTTTACAATGGAATATTATAGCTTATCGCACCACACTCTTGTAACAGGTAGTCTCTTACAAGGCCCCGCAACCTGCCACCTATCTAGGCCAAAAACTCTAGCTCGTGCAATATTTCTTTTCATTCTACTTGCGACAAGTCTTTTATGGTTTCGCTCACCTCTACTGTATGTGGTAGCTATCCGGTTTTACCGTGCAGATCGATCCGGTAGTAACGCCACAGACTACCTGCTCCGGGCGCTGGGTGATTTTATGGCGAGTTTTCGACTATCCACCGGGCCGCTGTTTCTCCTGCTGTTTTATATAAACCGTCAGCGTATACAATCCTTGCACCGCGACACTGCGGTTATTCTTGCTTTTAGCAACCAGCGAAACGTAAGATATCGAAATCTTGACAGAAACTTAGTCATTTTTATGGAGTTTGTAATTGTGAGTTGGGACGCTTGTTATTTCTATGAATTGTATCAAGCGGAGCGTTCGGTCACGTGATTACCTACAGCAACTATTTCGGTAGTGCTGGGATAGTGTTATACTTATGGCAATCGGCAACCATCCCATTTTTCATTTCAAAAGTTGGGTTAATCTCTTTTGTCATCAGTTCCAAAATCTTAAATGATGCGATCACAGTTCTAAGCGCTGATTTGGCTCACCTCAGCCTCAATCCGTTTTCTGAAAATGAATGGCGAACTGCATGCAGCAAAATCGAAAACACTTTTTGATCGTTATGGAAAGCTGCCAATTTTTGCGAGGAAATCTTCCACCGCGTTCTGTCGATGTTTCATGCTGATGTTTACGACTGATTTCCTGGGAGTGCTGACTGCTGAGTTTTGTTGGCTATACGGTCGGATTGACCGCAGAGTCAACAGCCACGGTGATCGCGGTCACTCTACAGGAATGCGTAAACCATATGTATTCAAACTCAGGATACTTGAGGACGAATTGCTTCCAGAGTCCGGCTGTCAGAGACAACAATGCTGACTTGGTTCGACAAAATCTCCCGATACTCTATTCTGCCGAATAAGTGCGCCCCCCTTTCGCTGGAACGAATGAGTGTGGGGTGTAAGAACTGTACACCCGGCAAAAGCTACGTACAGCTGACGTGGAAAACTCTCAAACAAGTCGGAAGAAGAAGCTGTACGCAACAGTGGATATAACTGCGTAGAAGTGCACGTCAGCTTACAACCGTTTTAGACAGGAGAGGGAACATAACCAAAAATCGAAGATACCGCACACAGCGTATTGCGCAACGAATTAACCACGATTAAACCATCTCATTCAGTAATTCCTATTTACAGATTTCCACTTTATTCTCTGGAAAACCATGATTGAAACCTCGTTGATGGGTGGGCTGAAACTAACCACGTTGTCAGTCCGCCTCACGCGCTCTCATTGAAAAAAAACCCGCTTCTTTCGGCGGACTGACAACGCGGTTAGTTTCACTAAATCAATCAACGAGGTTTCAATCATGGCTTTCCAGAGAATAAAGTGGAGATCTGTAATTGCGCAGCTGGCATATTGCATGCACATTACAATCAAAAACGCCCGATGTTCCCAGAAATCCAACCAACAAAACCGCGTAAATGAACATCTAATGCTGCAAGGGTTTATAGTGACATCATCATGACCGCCAGCCACCACAACGTCAGGAGCAGTTTCCTGTTGCTCCTTTCCGTATTCACTGCTTTGTCATCGTTGGTCTTCAGTGAAGTGCCCATGCTAGAAATCACTGAAATGATTGCCGGTCTGACACGGCGCACCTTCTTTTTCGTTTAAAGATTCAACATGATGGCTAGATAGCCGATGACAATGCCGATCAATGCCAGGTTGAAAATGAGGAATTCATGCAGAAGTGTATAAAAGCTTGAATGGGTCCGTTTTTAAGCGCAAATGGCCACACCAAATGGGTAATTAACGCGATCGAAAATCGTGTGCGGTGAAATGATGATTTCAATGTACACCCATTCTGTCAGGCAGAGCAGAAAGGTCACTTTTGAGAAACGATGGTGGCGGTAAGTTATTGGCTAAAGGAGGTAAAATGCGGGCCCAAACTGATTAATAGAACACCGAAAACGCTTGCTGAAGCAAATTTGAGGTTTTCGTGAAGGGCAAAGGTGCACATCTCGAGGCTGAATTGAGTTTTGGTGAACAGTATGTTGATATGAAAGGGAAGCATTCCAAAAATCGCCTTTCCAAAATCGGCGATTGTGAGGTTCAGAAGAAGATAATTGAATGGTGTTCGAATGCGTTCATCCCGAGCGAATAAAATGATGATGACTACCATGACTACTGTTAGGTTGTAGGAGAAACAAAGAAAAACAAAGATCGAGGCTACCAGGGCACCTGCAGTGGGAACTGTGATATTTGGACTGGTGATGTTATCAGAAATATTCGAGTTCATAGTCAAAACTCAAAAGTCTGAGTGCGTCTCTTCAGAAAGTAAAGAGTTCACAGACTGGTGATTATGCCGTACGGTGCAAACCAACAGCTGCTCTGCTAACTGTTTGTAGAACTCGGAAACTCCTTTGTTTGCTGTATTTGGTGGATGACTCACCACCCAGAACTGATAACATACATTGATTAGAATACATATAGTCCATCAACGACAGAATTTTTTCGATACTTAAATGGAGGTGAGTCAATAGCGTGGTGACAACATCCGGAAGCCGGCTGATCTCTGCCCACTTGTGATGCATTAACATCTTGATATCTATTGAAGTATCTGGTGATGCAGGGGAATGTAAATTAGAAATTAAGATACGGGAAACCTAATATTCTCTAATTGAATCAAGACGTTACGTCAAAAAAGTTGGGTGGGGCTACAGAATATTCTTTCATCATAAGTGCGCCCCCCATGTGACAAATACTCACTGCCCCATTCGGAGTTACTTATTGACGAATTGTATGCTCACATGAGAAAATTACAAGAGAAATGCGGGTCTGAGGTCATTGTGCAGTTTCCCCCAATGAATGAAACAAAGCGCTAGCATTTTGTTTTGAGTGCAAAGAATAATGAGGGACAGTTGTGATGCTGGGTCAGTCCATGACAAACTTTGTTACACAATCGTTGAGCAAGGCTCGTTGCCTCTCCGTCCCAGGAAATGACGAAGCGCTCTCCGATAATCCGTATTCAGAAGTGAGTAGATAAACTGGAAAAAAGGTAAATTAAGGTATGGTAGTAGTTACATCACACTTTCTTCATGCATGAAGATGATTGAATTGAAATTAACTCACTGGATTAGCAGCATTACCGCATAGGAGTAACGTTCTCAGCCATAGTGACATGTCCTCATTTTCGTCGAAAAGTCCTGGCCTAATCGTCAGCATAACCGGCGCCGGAAGGAAACACGCAAGCTGGACCAGATAAGAGATGAAAAGCATTCTGGATAGTTTTACTCTCCTCTTCCCTGATTGGACAGTTCCGGGTTCCTTTATTTTTCCGTTTCTAACTCGGTTCTTGACCTTGGGTTTTGCCAGTAGAATCATAAACAGAATAACATACAAACAACCTAACCCCGCTAGGGGAATATATGTGCCGACCGTCGCTAGAAGAGAAAAAGTCGCACGGCTTCGTTTTCGAAATGCCGTGAAAGTGATCGACTCCCCAGTAGCGTTAAGGCTCCGAGTCCAAACTTCGAAACTGACCATAGGAAAAGTGGTAGCTACCCCAACTAGCCATGCTGTTAAGATCGTTAGGGTGATACATGGTTTTGTAGTTAGATACTTGTACTTTGTGGGGAATAGTACAGCGACGAATCGATTGATTCCGAGAAACAGAGCTGACCAGTGGAAGGTCTGCATGGCCGTCGCGTGAAAAAGAAGATAAGTCGATGCGCTGAACCACAAAGTTGCGTTAAGGTTAAGGTGTAGGTACAAAATAACGATTGCGAACAACGGATAGTGGACAGAAGTCATGGTCAGTTCGAGAAATATCAGGTGTGCCATTAAAATTCCAGAACCGCTACGGAGATTCTGGTTTTTGATGATGATAATGAACAATAAGAGGAGTCCAAAAGTTCCGATGATGCAGAGGACTAAGGTCACGGAGAACCAGAGAAAGGGCGTCGGTTCTTCTGGATCGTGTATAGACATATCGTCGGTGAAGATTGAACGACTTAAATTGCACATAGCGATGCTGCTACATGAATTCCAAGAGCTGAATGACAAAATATCTGGCATGTTAGTTATTTATCTACTCTGAAAACGGCAATGCTTGACGAGATCGTGTTTTATTCTGTTTCCGGCTGTAAGGTAAGGTGTTTCCGGCCGTTAGGTTTTTGTCGTAAGGTAAACTCACCTTACGGCTTACGCTTTTCACTTACCCAGGTAAACAGAGCCGACGTAACTGTTGATTTTTTTAGAATTCCTCTGACTCGACACATGCTGTACAACATCATGCAGCGACAAATTCTTGATAATTCTTAATAATCATGAGTGAATAATGAACAATATACTCTGTATTCATTCTACTGGAGAAATGAGTGCTGATTGTATCTTCCACAGTGCTGTACGGTAGATTTAATTTGCTTCAGTCAGCGTGAGATACGCCATGCATTCCACAAATAAAATGTTTGAAAATCAACAACTCATGTGGTCGTCTCTTTTCATGATATTCGTTCAACCAGCACCTGTTTCGATTGAAAACTACGGATGTGTAAATAACATGGTATGTGTGGAGTAACGCTCCAAGCGTTGTGCATCGATGTGACAAAGACCGGTGCGGCAATGGTCAGCGATCATTCCCAGTTATTCCGGATACCATAGAGTCATGGATCTTTCTTGAACTTGATCTTGTGCCGAAGGTTTCGTTGTCGTGAATGGATCGGTCAGCCTACGTATTGGAAGGGTTGAATCTTCTCGTATGTAATGAAATACCGGTACCCAGGCGCTACAAATGCTGGGCGAGTGTCGTCCCATTGATTTCTCTGACTTGGCTGTATTCGCCACGACAGTCTGCAGAAGATCCAACTCATACGGTTGATTCCAGTTGTCTTGGTAACGCTGCTGGTACAAAATCATGCACTGTATGGCGGGATACTCAGAGTTTTTAACTCTGACCCCGGTCCGCACATTGTTCGAAACGATCAAGCAGGAAGAAGACAGCAGTTAGAGCTCTGAATCCAAAATAACCCTTCATGAACAGCCAGATATCGTACAATGGTATGAGGTGCCTGTACTTAGTGGTGTTGCAGTTTTCTGAACCGGGAAGCGGTTCGAATTCGACTCCGGCATCGATCAGATTTTTAAATTCAACCACATCACTGCCGACATTGGTAATGACCACTGACATTTACTCCTACCTTGAAGCGTTTACTCAAATGTCATTCCTCAAGTCATCAGCCCAGTACCAAGGGATTCAATGACCAGTGCCATGACCGATGTTGCGTCCTACGTTTCCCTTCCGCTCGGGTAAGTAGTGGTATCACATTTAAGAGCAAATGCTGAAAAAGAATTGGACTGAGATGGGGCGGGGAGGCTAGAGTAAGGTTGTGCCGGGGGAAATCAGATATAAACACTAGGAAGAAGCAATGACTAGAATACGAGCTTGCCGTATTCTAGATGAACCAGTATTCCAGCCACTGGTTCTGAGGGTAATACCCTACATTGAAGTAGGGCAGATCTTCAGTGAGGACCCAGCCTTACCTGGTTAACATGCATCAACGGAAGATACTTTGTCTTAATTTGATGAGGTTTTCCGTTACATTGGAGCTCTGCAATCCGGTAGAAAATTTAGACTACAATATCCCAACAAAGAGGATAGTCATGATCTCGCTTAATAATGCGACGACACCGATTCTATCTTTTTCTTCGCTCTTTGAGAATTCGGAAAAACAGACTTTTGAACGGGGGTCAACATTTTGGGTACCCAAACCAGCGACCTAAAGTGTTCAACTTTTCGTTTTTTCCATCTTGCGGACGTGGTGTCAACATCTCAACATACAAATCTATACTACAGAACTGGTCATCAACTAATGCAAATTCTAATCAAAAACAATTTTGGAAATCGGTCAACACCGTAAGACACGAATGCTGTCACGTGACTGGAGTATAACCGGGAATGACTGCTTTTCCAACTCATGTATGGGGAATCGACTGAGACATGAGACCAGATCTTTGGTCAATATCACTTCCGGAGTCCGGCAATGAAAAATTCTTCAAGATCGGTTGCCATGGAAACCAGTTATCGGCAAAATACTGCGAAAACTAGTCAGAAAACCACTTTTTGACCGTAATTGCGCTGGATATTGTAGTCTGCCGCAGATTTGCATAGCTTAAACGCAGCAAACGAGGCTCAGGCAATGAAGTGTCAACGTGAATGTGCTCTGACACTTGTTTAACTATTCTCAACAGCCAGTACTGCCAGGATGAGTCACAAATGTTTGACCTGCTCAAACCACTCAACAAACTGATCTGATCCCAACACAATATAGAAGGTAAATACCGTGATACCCAGAAGGGTAATCGTAGTTGTTGTTGTAGTCGCCTCAGCTCTATAGCCGACCACATAACCAACAAAACTCAATACACCAAGGAAATCAGCTATGAACACCAATAAGTAGCAATGGCGGAACGTGCGAGAAAAACTCCCCGCAAAGGTCAGAAGCTTTCCATAAAACTCAAACAGCTTTTCCACCTCCGAACATTCTCAGTATAATGCTTTTCACATGATGAAACTGGATGATCTAGAATACGAGCTTGCTCGGTATTCAATACCAAGAAGGCACCCGCCAACACTTTTGAACTAACAATTAACCAGACCATAGCAACTTTCGCCAAGAAAAATGGCAATGTCGCTGTAAACACCCATAAAACAATATTTTGCCATACGTTAAACTGAGATCCGGCATCTTTATAAACATTTCTGTATGTGTACGGGGTGATGCTGTCCTCTGCGGGATAGTATTCATAAAAATAGCAGCGGTCCCAAACGGGAATGGTAAATGCCAACAAAATGACCAGTTTTTTATCGAGGAGATGATATTTGTAGGTGTGGGCCTTGGTCACAGTTATCAGGTAAGAAAGGCTCCTTCTGAAAGTCTCAATGTGTTGAAGATTGAAGCGAAAAAGCAGGAAAAATAGAGGTCCGGTAAAAACATAAAAGGCTGACCAGAAGTCATCCATCGCGCGCAGAAGGTAGTTTGTGCTGCTGGATCGGGTTCCACGGTAGAAGTTGATGCTGGCCAAAGTGAATTGAAGCAATGTGAATTGAAGCAATGCATGACCAAAACTTGCGAGAAATAGTGTAATTCCAAAACCTCTTCGAAGAAGAATCTTCCATCTGGGCACAGCACGGGTGAGTTTGGGACGTTCGTAACCAAAGAGCGTGAGAAGCCAATCTGAGACACCAAAATACTTCATGACATACGTACATAGAAGTGGAAACAAGTTACCGGGTTTGTTAGATGATTTGGATGGCATACACTATCCTGGAGTGGCACTTGTTCATGGACCAGTAATCCTTCGAAACTATATTCACACAACGTCAAACACGTGGGTAGGCACCACCATTCATCCCCCACCCACCAACGTTCGCCGCTCGGCCTTGATATTATGCAACTATACCATCTGACAGGGTCATACTCGGCCAGTTCCGAAAATTATTTTTCCCTGTTCTGCCCCTGTTCTGCCTCCCGGTTGCAGAATTTATGTCCAGCATCATTTCTGATCATATCATTTCATCAGAAGAATCGTCATTTTAACAAACCTCTCAGCGCTCCGTGAACTACCAAAAGCAGACGTGCTCTATTTTTTCTTGACAGCAATGGAATACTCGGGAATCTCAACTTTGATACTTGGAATCTCGGGTTTTTCATATACTCCAACCACGAATCACACACCCCGATGGAAGACCCTTTTACGAAGATGTTTTGCATTTTTGCTGTTTGTCGCAAGTTTCTTGTATGCTTGGCTTCAGCTGGCCGTGGCCGTGGTTCAGTTTTACAATGGAACTCGGACTGGCGGTAACGATACGAACTATATTCTTCGTGCGTTGGATGACTTCTGGTCTGCAATCTATGTTTTCACCGGGCCGCTGTTTTTCCTTCTTTTTTATCAAAGTCGGCGACGAATTGAAGTTTTCCACCACGATATACCTAAGATCCTTGCTTTTGCCAAGATCCCCTCCGGTAAATATCAACTTCTCGATAGAAACCTGGTCATTTTTATGGGGTTCATCGTTGTTGGATGGGATACCTGCTATTTTTACGAATACTATCCAATGGAACATAACATAACGATGAATACCAAAGCTATTGGTTTTCATCATGTAGGACTCGATCTTCATTTATGGCAGTCAGCTATTCTCTGGCTCTTTCTGGGTACATTGCCCTTTTTCTTGTCGAAAGTCGGCATGGTTTCTTTCATGGTCGACACCAAGATTTTAACGGACGCGATCAAGGCACTAAACACCGAGCTCCGTGTTCTTTTGACGGAGCCTATTTCTCACGCCGAAAAACACTATTCAGAGAAGTGCAGTGAAGTGGAAGCTCTTCTGGATGTTTATGCAAAATTGTTGAATTTCTCGAGGAATTTCTCCCGTGCGTTTCACCAGTGCTATCTCCTGATGTTTATCTCTGATTTCCTTGGGGTGCTGAGCTTTGTTGGCTATCTGGTCGGTTTCACAGCTACAACGACTGCGACGACAATTGGGATCACCCTCTTGGGTATTGTGGTGTGTACTTTTTATATTGTTTGGGAATCCCAGCAGTTGGCTCATTGGTATCACCAAGTGAGTTTGTTAATGCAGAGTAAATTGTTGGTGTGACATTTTATCCTTAGAGCTCGATTGTCAAGGACAACGTTGTCCAGCTGACACGAAGATTCGTTCCGTTGATGCAAACTGACAAGGTGGGGACTGTATAGTTCTGACTTGTGCATATATGTAATTAAAAAGTCACCGAACTTTCCAGAGACGCCGGATGGAGATAGCGCTTCACGCTTTCCGGGATACGTGTGAACATCAGCCCATTGCTTTCTTCGCTGCGGATGATCTTCCCATCAGTCGCTCGTTCATTTTGAAGGTACGAATTCATCGGTTACATTAAACCACAGCGGGGGTGTTCAGTCAAGATTCTAAAGTCGGTTTCTTAGATGCTGACATTTGTCGCTTCATTCGGATTCATTGCTAAAGAAGTCTTAACAGGAGTTACATATGGGTGCAAATCGGACAAGATAGCCAGTGCAACGATGTGAAAATCCTTAAACCGATCTTTTTCTTGACCATCACGCGTTTTTGTGTCAAGAAACGTTTTCATCTTTGCTTCGCATAGAATTTGCTGCTTAAATTTCAGGGGGGGGGGTCCAAATTTAGCATGCAGAATAGTTGTGTCGGCTAGTGGTTGCGTGGCGTTTGCTATAAATCGCTCTCGTCAAACGCTACTGGCAGAATCTGAAAAGGTCTCATTCCAACAAACTTATGTGTTGATTTATCTGGATCTAAGTGTTAGCAGGGAGCAATTTGATTCAAATAACTCCAAACCTAACAATTTTAAATATCCACTTCCCACCGAAATGCAATTTGGTTGATCCGGGAATAACGGCACGAACAACCTGCTCCGAGCGCTGGACAATTTCGGGGCGAGTTTTCGCCTATTCACCGGTCCGCTGATTTTACTTCTGTTTTACATAAACCGTCAGCGTATACAATCATTGCACCGCGACACTCTTGTTATTCTTGTTTTGAGCAATCAGTGAAGTGTAAAATATCGAAACATTGACAGAAACTTGGTCATTTTTATGGGATTTGTAATTGTGGGGTGGGACGCTTGTTATTTCTACGAATTCTATCCGGCGGAGCGTTACGTCAAGTGGTTCACCTACAGTAACTATTTAGTGACATATTTATGGCAAGCGGCGACAATGCATTTCTTTGCAGCGACCATTCCATTTTTCATTGCAAAAGTTGGGCTGGTCTCTTTTGTCATCAGTTCCAAGATCTTAACCGGTGCGATCACAGTTTTAAACGCTAACTTGGCTCATCTTAACAAAGAACCGCTTTCTGACAAGGAATGGCCGATCGAATGCAACAGAATCGAAACACTTTTTGACCATTACGGAAAATTGACACTTTTCCCAAGAAAATTTTCAACCGCGTTCTGTCGATGTTTCAAGCTGATGTTTGCTGCTGATTTCCTGGGAGTGCTGAGTTTTGTTGGCTATATGGTCGGATTCACCGCAGAATCAACAGTCAGGACGATCGCGGTCACTCTACTGGGAATGGCCGTATTCACATTTCATGTACTGCTGGGATCTTACCAACTGGGTAACTGGCACAAACAGGTACATACTGTATGTATCCAAACTCAGGTTTCTTGAGTTCGAAGTGCTTTCAGAGTGCGGCTGTCAAAGACAACATTGCTGACAAAACCTTCCGATAATGCAGTCCGACGCAGGTCGCCGTTTTGCTGCTGTCATGTATGCGTTCCGATACATGTGTGAGGCTCAACCAATTGCTTTCTACGCAGCCTACGATTTCCCTGTCACCCCTTCCTTCGTGTAAAAGTGATTCTCTCCCACTTCATCAAGTTGTTAGATACACCAATTAACCAGTATTTTGCAGATGTTCACATTCGTCTTTTCTTTTGGATTCATTGCGAAGGAGGTCTTTACCAGCTCCCCGATCGGTCAAACAACAGCAAACGAAACAACTGCAAATATGTAGCTCCAGATTTCTGCACAGTAGCAACCTTTGTGACATAGAACTGCATGATATTTGCTGATCCGAGTGCCTTAGATTCTTTTTATCACATTGTTAAGCCGTGAGAGAGCGAACTTACTCGTTACCAAGTGTCTCACCCAGAAAAAGATGTGAGCGGCACACTGTTTCGTTATGCGTCATGCTTGCGTGTGATGATATCCTCCCCCCCCCCCCCCGATTGAGGCTGAGGCCCGCAGATTCCTAGAACACGTGACCGCTCCGGTTCGACGTCGATAACTTTGCAGATGCTCGGTGTGTCCGCCCTGTTGCTTTCCCAACCACAACATACGATGATATTTCGATGCAGAGAATCGAGCTGTGCTATTTTCCCGCGTTAACTCTGCGCTTTTGGCTTGTCCAGAGTAATATTTGAAGATCAGCCTCAAACAGGGTAGTCAAACTGTTGTTGTGCATTATTATCGTAATCAGCTTCATGGAGTGTTTTGGTGTTTCTCGCTCGATCCTTCGCGTTTTCGGTATATCGCCCGTACCCCATGCCGCTCCTTATTCAAAGTGGAAGACACTACTGCAGAAAAGTTTCGGGTTATCGTTATTCGTTGCAAGTTCCGCATTTGCTCTTATCCATCTTTCAGTGGCAGTTGTAGGATTCTACCGCGGGGCTCAGTCAGGAAAGAATGATTCCAATTACGTTCTCCGCGCACTAGACGACTTCTGGTCGGCATTCTATACTTGCATAGGTCCGCTGTTTTTTGTGCTGTTTTACCCAAACCTTCGGCACGCCGAAACTTTTATGTGTGATATTTCTGTCATTCTGAAAATGACAAAGATCCACAGCAGCCAATACCGATTTCAAGAGAGAGCTTTGGTTGTCTCTGTCGGTTTCATCGTGATAACTTGGGACGTTTGCTTCTATTATGAATTCATCGTAAGCCAAGCAATCCGTCAGAAGGGAGACATCAGCTGGCAGACACTCAGTCGGGTATTCCGCGATGTGGAAATTGCAGTGTATCTGTGGCAGACAATCATCATGTGGTTCTTTTTTGTCACGATTCCATATTTCATGACAAAAGTCTTCCTAGTTGTCTTCATCGTTTGTACCAAGAGCATCACTGATGCGTTGC
>JAQIWT010000883.1:0-14175 GCA_034696485.1 Isohypsibius dastychi | reverse complement strand
GGAGAAATACGACATGTTGGCAGGAAGCCACAGGTCACCAGAGACTACAGAGAATACCACAGACTGGGGGAGAACAAAACTGGGCGGGGCAGAGAAAATGGTACATCTAACAAAATTTAACTACTATACGAAGCACAGAATGAGGCATACAAGCACAAAAGAGCGTGGTTTCTGTCCACAAGAGCAACAAATCCTGTTGAGGGTAGCCGAGGTTGGAGGGACAAGTTTTCAACTGATTTTCAATATTTTGCAGAGGAAACTCCCTGATTCAACGTAGTGCAACATTTCCCTAGTAAGCATGTCCACTGCTTCCAGAATGTTGACACAACTTGTTTTTATTTCTTTACAGTTCTCCCAGAAATCTCTGGAAAACTAGTCCGCTCTTTTTCGACATGTCTGGTAAGATCTGCGCAACCGGGCCGGTTTCTGCTCAAATCTGTACTGAATTTCCAGCAGTTCAGAGAATTGAGATGTTATTTGATTTGAAAGTTGGTTCGTTCGTTGATTCGGTTCACATAATCTTCATGTTGCGTCGCAACATGTTGTTGCAACATGATGTTGCAACGCAACATCAGGTGCAGGAGGATTGTTTGCTTAGCGAGCTAAAAGATGACAAAAAAATGTTTCCAACCGACCGAAAAAAACAGTCGACCGTGGGAGATTTTTGCCAATTTTGCTAGGACTCTACGAATTCCCGCAATGCTGAAAACTGAAGCAATTTTCCCTCTGACGCAGAACGGCTCGCCGGAGCAGCTGTCCAAATTCAGTGTAATGTGTAATGTGAATTTTTCTTGGTGAGGTATGGGACCCCCTGGGGAGCCCCTTGACCCGGATTTCTCTAATGTTTATGTCCTATAGGTAGTTTTTGGTGCTGATCTAATTTTCATGTTTATTTCAGTATCAGATTAGTTTTTGAATAGTTTCAGATGAATTTAGGTGTTCGATGGAGTCTCTAGTGGTTTTCTAGCTTCTGAAATTGTAAATGGCCATAGGGTGTGTGGTGCGTCGGCGGTAAGCGGCATTACACACTGGCAATGGGAAAGACCTTTTGGGAACTAGATTTCGTTCACACAGGAAAAGACACACCGACACATAATCTTTTTGAAATAATACTAAATTTCGATGAGTAAAAAGGCGCAGGCTATAAGCTGCCCGGAATAAGTTTGGGCTATGATTGACAAGCAACTTGATTGTGGCTGGGACTCGTATAAAAATGAGCCGTCGATCTCAAAACGTAGAGCATGCTCTGAAGAATATTATCAGCGAATTTTTTGATCCAATATCAAGTTCCAGGATCAGTTATGATTTTTTGAAAAAGTACCATTTTCGGGAGTATTGGCACCATCGACACGCAAGTGACGTCACCCATTAGGAGCCAAGGCCTGACTCGCCATAATGACGAAAGGCTGGCGTCACACATGCCAATAACCCCGAAAATGGTTCTTTTTCAAAAAATCATAACTGATCCTGGAACTTGATATTGGATCAAAAAATTCGCTGATAATATTCTTCAGAGCATGTTCTACGTCTTGGGATCGACGGCTCATTTTTATACGAGTCCCCGCCACAATCAAGTTGCTTGTGAGTGTATGTCATAAGCTGCTCATAGGTACCTTAGGGCGGATTTAACCGTCCAGCTATGCGGCTCACTTTCGCTTTGACCAGGTCATTAACGACCATAAACGTTAATTGGGGAATAGCTTCATGGTCAAGCCAGCTCATCGCATTTCTTTGCCATGCAGCTGAAAAGCTTGGCTCTGGCTTGCCTTATTAATTGGGTCATACAATGGGAGAAATGCGATCAAACGCTCTGGCTATCTAGCTATCTGGCTTCTCATAGACTCAATGCTAAATATTTGGTTCTGCTCTGAGGCTGCACCAGCATGGATTCAATTCGAGCGACTTTCCAAGGCTTTGCCACTTTCCTTCGTCAGCATTCATTATTGATGTAGAATTCAGCTATTATTGAATGAGCAAGTTGTTAATAATTCTAAACTGCTCGAAACTGCATTGGCCGGAATAATTATGGCAACGCATCAAGTTCTTGCACAGGTTGTTGGGGAATTCATTACGGCGGATTTTGCCGATACTCCCGCTGATATTGAACTGAGGAATGCTATTCGATACGAAATCGAAAATGAGGAAATTAATTTGCTGCTGTTGGAGGAATTGAAAAATCAGCTGATATCAGAACGTGCTCCAAGAACCCCTATTATTCGTGAAGACAGAAGAAATTCACTTCCAGAGCTACGGATGTAATTTAACAATTTTTCTTGCTTAACAAAATTCATAGTCATGAGATTTTCAAAAATTATAGGCTTCCTGAACCTCAGTTCCGAGGAACATTTCGTGTTAATCGCGCTTCATTCGCAATGCTGGTAAACAAACTTGCAGACTTTCTCTATAAAGGTGGCTTCAGCATCTCAACACTGGTAATTTCATATCGAAATGGGAATTTCTTGATTAAGAATAAATCTAGTTTTGCACAGGTTGTGTGTGCCCCAGACTGTGAGATTCTGTGTGTGGATTCCGGCTTTCCCGTAAGAGTCAATGATAGAGAGAAGCAGAAGATCTAAGGAAGATTAGGTCGGAAAAACCACAAACATCGGAGCTGTTCTTAGGCGGTATCGCAGATAAAAATTCAGCCGTTTTTAACGCTGCAAAACATCAGAGTTTCAAGTATATCACCTGATATTACATTTTGAAAATCGGAAAATCCGGAATTGATGGCATGGAACAAGGGCAGCAGATCTGGGGAGAACAAGAGAGTTAAATCTGGAGTACGATCGGTATTCGTGGAAATTTCTTGGGGTCAATTTTCTGAAAAGGTGGTGGCAATGGTAAAGTCTAGAATCTAGATAAGGCTTTTTGACACTTTCGGCTCAATATGCTCCATGGCAACCCTATCCAGATGTGTTGTCGTTTCACGTCTTGGTAGCCACGGCGGTTCAAGTAAGACAGTGTAGTCATTCAGGAGATTTTCCGCCATCAACCACCAGGTCAATTCATATGATGGAAAATGTTCTCGCATTGTTTCGATGTTCGGATTGCTTGGTCAAGACGGCTCTGAGCTTCTTTGTGATCGTGATTTACAGATCAAGTTCTTGTTTATGACCGACAGCTTTGGCATGGCAATCTAACAATTCTTGAATTGTATTGAACTTGCTGCATGGCAAAGGACTTGCAACTGAGGTGAAGATCAGTGTCGGTGAACGAGTCACTGCTCGCAGTTTTCCGGCTTTAGCTTGCACGCCCGGTGCAGAGATTTCTGATCCGGAAATTTCTTTGACAGTTTCAACAATGACTACAAAAACGTGGTTGATTGTTTGTTTTGACTATGTTGGGCTCAATCCAGCGCGTAAAGCACAGTTTTTGCAGACCTTGACCAACGCTTTGATTCCTGCAGTTTCTGAGACAGAATCGCGTTCCGTTTTGGAGAAATAAAAAACTTGCCGATTTCACTGAGTATCATTAGCAAGTCGTGAACGGATTTAACTTTTGTAAATTTTGAGATGGACAAGCTGACCGCATGAGCCATACAGCGGACAAAAATTGCTTAAGGGTACTCTTTCATTACTCTGGCTTGCAGTCCTTGTATACGGCCCACAACATATGAGCCACCTACTCTTTCAACATGTTTGAGATATTCAGATATTGTTGTGGAAACATGCCGTCTCATTCTTGACCATGGAGTCCGCGTTCAGCCCACATTTTTCCGAAACTGACCATAGAGACCCATGTGGACTTCCACCTACAGAAGATGTTCAGACGAGGAAAATTAACTTCGACCTGGTGATGACCTGTGTTTATCAAGGGAACATCACGAATTTTGATGGATCTTTCACGTATCTCGACGTGCAAGTACCGCAGTACCATTGTCAGCTGTTCTTTTCTCACAGTGTTGGTAGTCCTATCCACAATCATGGAATAATATCTACTCCTTTCAACCTTGAACTGAATCTTTTTTAATCGAGACATGAATTACACCGCAAGTGATCGAATCCCATATCATTTCATCATTGTGATCACTAAATTTTTTACAACAGTTTTGATCACAGGTCGTTGGTTTTTCGGAGTGCTTGCGGAAGGCCGCCTCAGTTTTCAGGCGGGAGAAAGCGACAGCGTTAACAGTGCCGAAGTGCCAGACTCTGATCAAAAATATCTGGCATCTCAAGAATTTATTCTTGTGTCATCGTTTTTTTCAACGGAATGGCAGACATTGGCGGGAAATAAGTGTGGTGACTGTGATAACAGACTTGAAACCGCCGCAAAGAAGCTTGTTATTCTCATCAACTTCACTGTCTCGTGTCTTGGGGAGAGGTGGCGTTATATCCAAGTGTGAGAAACATGCTTTGTTACACCATTTAACAAACGCAAAGTTGTGATTTGTGGATTTCGTCTATCACGCGTCTATCAAACTCGGTCGTGTGATCTTAGTTTTTCTCGGTTTCTCGTATTCATAACATTAGTGAGTGTCATGAGCTATAACGAAAGAACAATCTGACACCTTCCCAGTAGAATTTTGAATAGAAAGAAAATTCACAGAATTCCAAGCGGAATTGATCCGCCTGTGAAAATTTTTCTCGTTTTCGGGGTGGGTAAGTTCTCTTCATAGAAAGCGGTCTTCCAGCACCTGCACGCAATTTGTCTCAATGACAGTCTTGTATGGTATCGTCTTCATGTACATCTTGCTTAAATCCCGGTGTCACGAATGAATCGTTGAAAATCTTTCGGACTTGTGTCTCCATGGACAGCAATATCATGGTCCGCAGCATACGGCGACTGTTGCGCTGAAATTCGTGGAGATTCAGCGATGGAAGGGTTGTTTCTCGGAAGAGTGAAAGTTGCTGGTGAAAAACGTTTGCTTGTGAAAACCCGCGCACCATGTACCCTGTTATGCGTTCATGAAAACGATCCAACAGGAATAATTCCGAAGAACACATGAAGGACACCAGTCATGACTGAATGGAGCAGCTTGTAAGCATTAAAATATTCCTAACTTACGTCTTCAATCGAAGCTGAGGCGATGTGAAATCCAAATTAATCTATAGATTAATGGATCGACTTTTCATAACCGAATGACCCGAGGAAGTTTATCATTTGTTTAAGGTTCAATCACGCTTCAAACCATCAAAAACAGGGTCAAATACAATAGATCATTCATGGATTTCTGATTGCATATTCGTACAGAGGAGAGTAAAATAATCAATCAATTCTTACACACTCTGATCAACACTTTGAGCCAAATCACAGAAACACTCCTCTTCACCTTCATCCACTGCGTGTTCTTGAAGATGGTAACAACACTTTTCGGCGGTACATAACTGCGCTTGCATAGATATTGAAGTGGGGGAATGTGAACATCTCCATAACTGCTGCATCATCCCGGGAATTTCAGTTGAGCTGCCCAAGCACGATGATGGCAGCAAGGCACAAGCTGTTGATTTCCATTGATTTCCCACCAATGCACTCAGAAACCTGAACTCTATTTTTCCAACAATCGTTGCACGCAGTCATCCGCCAATCCACAACTTTTTTAACTTTGAGTTATGTGAGTCTTGGCATTATTTTCTGTTTTGCTCAAATCCAGTTTGTGATTGTTCAAAAAAAAAATTGTCAAGATTTGAACCGTCAACCGTGACGGTGTGATAATCGCTTGTTATACCCGTGACAGAACAGATAGATCCTGCTACCAGAAAAACCACTGTCTAAATTTTGAATAAAACCAGAAAGGTCGAAATGTTGCGGAATTCAATGTTGGTGATAAGAGAGTGAATTTGCGCCATTTTGGAATTGCGGTTGATAGGCCCTGACGATTATTGATCATCATAGAATACTGTCGAAAATGTTTACGTGATTGTCCCCACTCTTCACAATTCATGTAATTAATTATGATCATGCTTCAGGGAAAACGTCAATGATCTGCCGGTGGAAACGATGACAAAAATGTTTCTGCATCTGGATTCTGTCTCTTGGATCAGGATCGAACGGGAAAGGTATACTCCATCAGGCGGTCAACGTTGGGTTTACGCTTTGTAATCACTTATACAAATTCTCAATGTATGCAAAAAGTGCCGAACAATTCTAACATCGGTCAAAGCTATGCAGTCTCCAATTTATGTGGAACTCGGTCGTCACAACAATCATATTACCGATGATCAGCTTGGATATTTTATGTCAAAACTGGTCAAAACGGATCTTCAATCACTACACCTTGTCGCCCTTCATGAACGCTGGAAATCACATTTAGCAGCTCATCTTATCGGCGATGTAGAGCATATCTTGCAAAATATGAAGAGAAAATTAGCTTGTCTCTATTTCACCAGTATGCCGATTCCGATGCTGATAGTATCATGGCAGATGACGTTTATCAAACGTGTAGTTATCCGCAATACCTGGAATCATCCGCAATTGCCCGTTCATTGCTTCGTGCTTGATACGTACAACTATTGTGACCTCGAAAGGGAAACATTTACTAATTTGGTGCTCCACTCGAGCGGTCCATATCTGATCATCAACATCTATACCCAGGATGCTGGACCATAAGAGCATGCAATATTGAGTAGAATAACTTGTATATCAGACGATCCATGTCTGACATTGTTGGAGAAAGCGTTTGCAGAGTATATTTTCGCATTAACATGCTTTATTGTTTTAATATCACAATGTGTCATTGTAGGAACGGGTTGAAAGTGAATCTTCATGATTGGCTGGAACACGTAGCTGATGGACGACACATTCCGAGAATTTATGCGGATGCCATGATCCAGTATTTGGGAGATTTTATGCACGTCATCCGTCACCCGACAGAGTTCAATTTCAACATTGATATACATGGACTTGACCATAACACTGGTTCTGATACCGACGAGGACGATTCTAATTAGAACATACTGTTCTCTCTCCTTCGAATATGTAAGCCCATTCATTCGTGCTTAAGCGTACTTGTATGTTTTTAGCAACCTTGTTTGTGCGATGAAAACTTGTATCTGTCCGAATGCGTCAAATGCTGAACTGACTGCGCTTTATGTGCCCAATTAATCTCTCCTGTTACGTCATATGATGTTGCTTATATACCTGATCTACAAATGCATGTTTACACAGAAATGCATGCGAAGATTGTATGGAACCACACCAGTCAATTTATATTATTGTTTCTTGAAACCCGATCAGGCAGTTAGATTAGACATCTGTAAAATACTGATCGATTCGTTAAGCATCAACATGTTGTATGTCTAAACTCAGGAAGTGGCGTTACGAGCTATATGGGAAATCGGATTGAGCTGGAAGTTGGATACGTAACCCGATGTCCGTGTCGACGGGAATGGTCAAAGCATTTCTGAAAATCACTTCAGACTCTGTTCGAGAAAATACCGACCCGCATATGCGATAGTTGTTTTATGGTTATGATATTTCTCGAGGCAGAATCTCTGTTCATCGCTTCCAGATTATTACTTCGTACTGGGCAATGCACCAACACTATTTTTCATCTCGCGATTAGATCGGGTAGCGCTAGTTCATTGTGCTAAACAAGGGGTCGTCGTGATATGCATAGAGAGAGGTCCGATACAAGTACTATCCGACCTTACTCGAACGCATATTTGTATTTGGGACACAGTAATCAAGTGTGATAATATGCTTGTAGTATCTAAATAGAAGTTGTGATTTTCTGCTTGAAGAATTACACACCTCATAAGATGTTGTTGCGGACTTGAGTTCACTACATGTTGTGACTGAAAGAATAGTTGTGTAAATCATTTGAAGAGGGCAGTTCTGACAGCATCCAAAACCGGACATAACCGTTCCCCTCCATTCGTGGTGTGCCAGTCCCGAATGTCAGCAACGTTTGTACAAACTATGATAGGTAAACTGTTAGAGAAACATGTTTTTCAGCTAGTTTTATTCGAACCTAGATTTTATTGAACCTGTTGATTTACTCGTTATATAAATAATTCGAGATCAGGTTTTGAAATATGGGAAGAGTGAGAGACGATGATGGGACGTATGTTATATATATTTGGCATAGCTTCTTAACATTTAGTATGTATCTACAAAGATTTTAGTTCATAGCTTCCAACCGGTAACACGATAAAATTGGACATGGGTTCCGGTTTCTCAATCAATCCTCAAAACTTAATGTAATAGTACATGAGCATAGTACATAGTACTTGAGCATTATCGATAAAATAAAACATGTACATTACATTACATAACATTACATAACGTGTACATTACAACATGTATATTATCGATGAAATAAGGATATCAGCTTGTTCACGGTTACAGATTCCGTGGGCTGTACTAAAGCAGTAACCTCAACATACCGTTGATTTTAAATGACCAGACTGTAGGACTGTTTGAACAACAGATCACATTTCCTCTTTATTGGGATATGTCGTTAGCTACCCACTTTATCGTTTTATATCGCCGGTGGATTCCATCATCAACTTGGTGTTGCTTCCCGTTATACGATCGCCTGCAACATGCCACTCAACGGGCCAGACCTGTTGGCTATTGATGAGGTCACTGCAGCCAACATAGGTTGGGTGTTGCCAGAACTGATGCAGGTTATTCAGACTTTTTTCGCGGAACTGTAGCTTACCAGATGAAAATGTAGACGGTGAAGAAAACGACTTGGAGGCCGATTCGCCGCTGAACCTGGAAGTCGCGGAAAGTGAAGCGGTTCGAGTATTCGGATAATGATGATTCTCCTTCGGTGGATTCAAAATCAAAGTTTAAAGCTCAAACATTGTTTTGCTTTTGAAAATTATTTTGAGGTTACATGTGCAGTGTAGAGCCGCTGTGAAGGCCTATTTTGCGGCTGCGCATGAAGTTTCTATAATCATAATTACACTGAAAAATATTGAGAACAACAACCCGTATCATCCGCCGTTTAATTACTGTTGCTCAAAATCCCGATTCGGTGAAGGTTTACTTTCTGCCGGCAAAAACGTTCACAGACATTTTGAGAACTCACCCAATCATTCAAGGATCTTTTCAGCGGCCTCGAGAGCACCACCGACGTCCAGAAAGCTTCATAGTTGTTCCCCACAAAGTCGATCACTATGGCCTGCAGTGACCCTTCGTCCTTTTCTTTTATAAACTTGAAACAGTCAACCGCGGTCTGGACGTTCAACGTTCTGCGTAGATTGTCTTTGCAGCAGGTCTTCAGTTCTAGAAGCTGATATTTATCTGCAGCAATGTACAAGTTGATCCAGTTTTCCGCTCTCATCTGATGCTTATCAACTGGAACATCGTAGAACGAGCCCACAAGAACTTTCAATGTTCAGAAGTCAATGTTCGTGATGTTAAAAAGCATACTCACGTTTTCAGATGTTCCATGAGAAAACATGTTAAGAAAAACCCCCGAAGCGGCAGCTAGAACCATACGGTGAACTTTCAGATGGAACTTGTCGGTAGAAACCAACGTGAAATCGGTCAAAGTCTCCTCTTAGTAGAACTTCCGCATGCTGGGATTCACTTGACCCTTGGTTGTAATAAGAGGGCACGGATAAGGTCGAATAATCTCTGTGAAAATTGTTTCTCCAACGTCATCGGTCATGATATGGATCTTCCACTTCTTCCAGTTGCGACTGATCTTTCCTAGGATCTTGTCGTTTCGGTATCCGGAACCGTCCGTGAAGTCAATATCGACACAGGAGGCAAAACATCCACATCGTCTTGTTCGTGAGTCTGAATATCATAGCTGATGAGAATCTTTTCGGATAACTCAGCAGTGGTCACCAGTTTCAGAAGCAAACGTCCCACTTTCGAAGACGCACTTGTGTTGGTGATTTCTGAGCTCGTGAACCGAATGCAATATTCAAAAGTCTCGATAGGTTTACGAAGGCTTATTGCAATCTTATACTCTTTGCTTGCTGCGTTCCATTCAAATTCTATGCTACGGCAATCTGGAGTTACCAACAATGAACCAATTGTGACCTCCACACAACCGCTGCTAAATGCACGCCTGAATCTGCAAACAAAATGGATGAGTTCACTTTAAAAATGCCAGACTTTTGAGATATCAAAAACAGAGCGACGCCCCGTGTCAACTTATGGCATGGTAAAGAAACAATCACAAGAGAAGATTATCTGGAGGGTGATTGCTTAAGACGGAAGACGACGATGGCTAAATGGGACGTTGTGAACTACGTGACGGCAAAAGCTGAACTGTAAAGGGTGAAGATTTTTCAGCTTCACTCAAATTCGCGTTCGCAGTTAAATCACACCCCCACGTGCTGATCTCACTCGTTTAGCGGTGCCGTCGCTGCCTTACTCATTTTGCTTCAGGGAATGTACGTCCTTTGCGGAATGTAAGTTCAAGCCGCCTGCGCCCCACGGTTGATTGAGTGAGAGGGCAGAAGTGGCTTGAATCTGACGTAAGGCCGCGATACAACCCCGGTCTATTGGTGCTTTCCCAGTTTGTTGCATTTCAATCAGCCAATCGCTCCCATTGCTCACACTGAAAACGAACTTAGTGCTAGTTTGATGATCAACCCCAGTTTTTAAATAGTTATCAATCCACTCATGAGGCTCTGAAAAAGCATCAACGTTCGACCTTCCGCCTAAAATACCCACAACCACGCTCAATTGGCCGCTTTTCTCCCGAAGAAAAGAATCAGAGGATAAAAGGGACCAGAAGTGAACACGGTACAGATTGATCCTTGATTATAAAAGCAAAACTACCTTTTTTCAATTATTTCCAATTCGTGTTTTCTTTTTGAGTTTGGAGCGTGAGACTGACATTTCAAGCAGCAACGTAAAAATTGCTGAAAAACGAGCGAATTAACTCTTTGATCGTTTGGGCCGCTCCAGACATGTTCTCGATGTCACGGAGTTTAACATAGAAAACCACAGCAACGCTGAATATACCGAATCCCCCCGAGAAGCAGCTTTGGTCTCAAAGTCTGTGGGTCTGCTCATGAGCTGCTTTCAGAACAACACTCTTCATCGGGAATCAATCCTTGCAGTGAGCTCGGCACTCACCCATCATGTGAGCATATCACATCGGCTAGACGAACAACAACTGACTTCAACCCAGTCGATACGAATGTACTTCCATTCTGGAGAAAAAACATTAATGTTCGGAGTGCTTAAGTACAGTTTTGACGGTCAGCGAACACTTGGAGTTGTGACTGACTTGTGGTGAGAGAGTGACTTGTGACTTGTGGTGAGAGAGTAGTGACTAACTTGTGGTGAGAGAGTTTGGGAAAACCGACTTTGAAGTGAAATAAATTAGTTTACTTGTGGATCAGGGACATCGTTGTGGACATCTATGTGCCGAGAGCCCTCAAGATCACACTTTATTGTGGCACCACTCATTGTTTATCCAGGTTTTTGTGTTCCACTGTGAGTTTTCCTATAAAATCATGAAAAACAAATATTTTTGTGAAAATTGTCAATCTGGTGTCAACCAGATAAGCCAGTTACAACTGACAAAGATTCTGCGGTAGTCAAATCTGCAAATAACGATGAGCTTGATGAAAACATAGTCGATGTCAGCCTTATTGCCAAACTATGACTTGCTGTAGTTGGTTCTTGAGTTTCACAAACGATTTAATCACCAATGACAAACACCACTACTTGGAGAGTACAGGCAAAGAATCGCGAGATGAGTTATGGAGTTATAGGTAAATATTTGTTCATTGTATGAAACGTAATCCGGACTACGTCCTAAGGCCACGAAGTACCGAAACCACGTCCAAACATGTTATCCGTTGTTTAATTTATTTTGTTGTAATTTTTCAGGCTGGCTCCTCCTTGTATAGTTCGTGCTATCAAGCAGTTTTTCGAACAGACCTGCCAAAAAGGCCATGAAATGGAGAAAGAAATTATGGTGGATCTCGGACATTATGACCTGGTTTGTTGGTGAGAACTTTGTGGAATTTTATCGTTTTTCAGATTCTCTCATCTTTTGTTTTTGTTTGCTATTTCAAGTTTTCGTGATCTACACGCTGAGAAAGTCGGTCGTTTGCTGGGAGTCGCTGGACAAGTCGTTCGCACTCATCCAGTTCATCCGGAACTGGTGGCCGGAACTTTCAAATGTTTGCGATGTCAGACAGTTTGCCGGAATGATCTTCAGCAATATCATTCCACCGTTCCGACCGTCTGCCGTAATCCTGTTTGCGCCAATCGATCGAAATTCGAAGTCGATATCCGGAGCTCGAAATTTATCGACTTCCAGAAGATTCGCATTCAGGAGGTTCAGTGCGAATTTCCGAGAGGCGTTATTCCTCGAATGTAATTTCATTTTGAACCGGAAGTGATGTTTTGAAATGACAACGTTTCGGTTTGCAGTGTTGAAGTTATTTTACGAACGGAATGTGTGGACGTGGTGCAGCCGGGGGATCGGGTGGGAGTCACCGGAACTCTGATTGTCGTACCGGATGTTGGTCAGCTGGCAGTTCCAGGTAAGCGGAAAACTCATGCGATGCACTATTTGAAGGATTCCGGAGTTTGTTATCCTTCCAAAATTTTCTGAACTTTTGATTTTCTTGAGCTAAGACATGATGTGACTCCGGCGAATATTTCAAACAATGACATCGATAATGTTATTAAGAAACTCCCGGTGGTTCAGCGTTTTCACGTTTGTAAAATCATTTGCAATATTCAGTGATGATCAAATTTCATGTTGCATTTATCTATTCGTGATTCCTGGTGTACTTTGTCCATCTATTGCGATCTAGGATGCGTGACTCTAAACAGCTCGAATAACCTTCAAACTAACACATATAGTATGACTATGTGAAAATTAGATGTTTGGGGACAGCTGATCTTTTCCGAATCGGTTTTGAGGAAGACTTTATCTTACCGAATATTTTTTCAAGTATTTTACTGGTACTTCAGATCGTCAGGTATTTTGGCTGGCCTTTGAGCAACGGTAGGTATAACAGCATTTTGATTATTGACCAATTTTTAGCCGATTTTGAACTACCAAATACGACGAACATTGGATGAGCGAAAAAGTTTCTGGAAAAAAGTCATTGAATTTTGTGTAACTTGATTGATCGGATTAACATCCACGATAGCTTTTGATTGGGGGGTTGGGCAGCAGGCAAAAGATTTTCCACCTACCGTTTTCCTACAGATTTTCTTATGGGACTCCACAGCTCTGATTTAGGTCAATTATGCTTTTGTACACCAACGAGTTGTTTTTCGAAAACATTTTCAGTCCCAGGGCCTAACATAGTGTGTTACTTTAAAACGTTATGTGTAACTTTGAAGATTTGTGTGTGACTTCAAAACTCCTTAAAGTAACACAGAATTGTACAAAAATTATCTTTTTCGCGCTGTAAGTATGTTTTTAGCCTCTGTTTCCAGTTGAATATTACTTTTGGAGAGTAGTTTTCTGTGCCAGTGTTGACAGATAGCATTCTTGAGGCTAGCATTATCAAATTTTGGAAATGAGAAGTGATCCGAATTTATATGAGAACTTGATCCAGAGCATGTGAAACAGTTGATGAATTCTGCTCCCTTGACAGGATTTAACCTGGATGGAATCCGGGAAATCCTATCGAATCGACCTGAATATCCACCGGAAGTAGCTGACGCTCCTTCCTCCTGCTAACTTCACTCCTGTTGAGCCTGCGGCTACCTGGATTGATGCTAGGTTCTCCGAACGCCTGTTGAGCCTACGGCTACCTGGAATCCGGATGAGGGTTTCCGATTGATCACCGTTGAGCAGAACCGCTACCAGCGACCTCGGGAAGTAAAGGGAATCCGAAATCGTTGAGCTAAAGCTGCCGATTCCAGAAAGGGGATGTCGCACACAGCAACACGAAAACAAGATCAAGAAGAATTCCTAATCTCGGATGACGATAACCCTAATCTCAAATATTATATAAAAGAAATATCAAAGATGTTTGTTGGGTAGTTTTTATTCATACTGAATTGTGGCTCGACAAGTTCGAAGCCACGAAATATGGGCGTTTACGTTTGCCCAAGAAGGTTGGCTTATGGCCAATGAAAATAAGAAACCGAAGAGCGACCAATAAAACAAAGAATTACAAAATACCATTTCCGGCAATAGCGTTTCCGGAAAGGGTGAACGTCCCTGCTCTTCCGGTAGATGGCGTAACAAAAAGGAATCCTTCCGTGACGAGAACATAAATCCAAGGCGACGAATTATGCGGCTCCGCCGACACGTGTAATGCCTGGAGGTTCAAAGGTCAC
>JAQIWT010000882.1:0-14178 GCA_034696485.1 Isohypsibius dastychi | reverse complement strand
AGGGGGGGTGAGTCCCTAATATTCTGGCCAAAAAGGGGGGGTGAGTCACCCAAAAATAAGGGCTTCCTACGCCACTGAATTGCACTGAAAAGCCCTCATGTAAACACTGAAATCCCCCTGGCTACAGCGGGTGGAGAGTTCCAAATCGTTAATCGTCGGACCCCAAAGCAGAGACCGAAAACCCCAAGTTCCTTGGTTGTGACCAGGGGTTGACAAACCCCCTTGAATGCTGCCACCTCGAGCGACATGATGGGCTGCTCAGATCACATGTTTCAAAAGCGTTTTGAGGGATCATTTGAAAGTCTGCTTCTTCTGCTGCGTTTTGTTACTTTCCATGGTGAACTGTAACGTCTGAAACACCAGACAAAACGATTAAAAGCCTGGACGGACGTTACACATGACAGCTGATCTGCATATCCTTGTTCATACGAAATATATAATTCTTCAAAACTTTTTCACCGAGATCTGAGGTAAGTCAAAAGAGTTGGAGTATGAAGAGTTGGCATGCGTCTTGTGTTGCTGATGTTCTTTTGTGGATCTTAAACTTTGCGTGACCACATATCTGTTTTTTGGGAATTTGACCAGCTGACCAACTTTTGTCGTTGCAGGAAAAATGTCGGGAAAGGATGATAAAATTAGTATTTTTCCATCTCGGATGGCCATGACTTTGATGAAGACTCGTCTCAAAGGAGCTCAGAAAGGACATTCTCTTCTAAAGAAAAAGTCGGATGCTTTGACGATGCGGTTCCGTATGATTCTTGGCAAGATCATAGAGACCAAAGTGCAGATGGGCGAAGTGATGAAGGAGGCTGCATTTTCGCTGGCGGAAACCAAGTTTGCTGCTGGGGATGTAAATCAGACTGTTCTTCAAAGTGTGAATAAAGCGCAGATCAAGGTGCGGACACGGAAGGATAACGTTGCTGGTGTGAATTTGCCTGTTTTTGAGCATTACGTGGAGGGAACAGACAGTTATGAGCTGACGGGAATCGCGAAGGGAGGACAGCAGATTGCAAAGCTGAAGAAAAATTATTTATTAGCCGTGAAATTATTGGTGGATTTGGCTTCTCTGCAGACTTCTTTCGTGACATTGGATGAAGTGATCAAAGTTACCAATCGACGTGTGAACGCCATCGAACATGTGATCATCCCCAAAATTGAACGGACTTTGGCATATATTACTTCCGAGCTGGATGAACGTGAACGTGAGGAATTTTTCCGTTTGAAAAAGGTGCAGGAAAAGAAGAAGCAAGCGAGAGACAAGAAAGAAAAGAACAAAGCACCCAAGGTTGTGGATATGAAGTATAATATTGTTCGCGATATCGTTGATGATCACGGCGTGGATGCAGATATAGTGGTTTGAAATCGTTTGGATATTCTGAAAATATCACTCCAAGGATGCATTCCACGATTTTTGCTTGATTTGGTGATGTGAATTGTTTGGTTTTTATTTCTGACTAAAATGCAGGGTGTACTCCCGAATATGTGCAACTACTGCTTGTGTTGTTTTTTGTCTAACAGAATGTTCTGGCTTTATTATGCTTAAATAAAAACAAAATGAGTTAAAGTGGAACTCGACAGCAATGCGAGCCAGTCTGGTTCTTTTTTTTATTACCGGAAGTGATTGATCGGATAAATTCATGAGATCACGGCGAACGGTTGGCAATGCTGAATGGCTCCGAAAAATCGCGCACTACTATAGTTCGAGTTTCGGAAGATTTTTTTATCGAGAAATAAACATGAACTTGTGAAAAGGCTGAATGAAAAGTGCTGCGCTCTGACAGCGGAAAAAGGCGTCTACAACACAGGCTGACGTCGCATGGGATCCCGAAAATCATCACCGGGTGGAAACGGCATGAGCCAGTCTAGCACTGTTTATGAAGATGAGTACGTCTGGCCCGCGTGGGCAATTTCTACGGGCAAAGAGAAGAGTGTGTGATCGATTCGTTTCTTCCGCCTACAAGAGCAGTTTATTTTCAGTTGATTTCATCGCACGTCGTGTCTTCAATTCAAAGGTTCTCCCTGAACATCCATCTGTCGTGCTCCATCGTCCTGTGTAGTACTCTCAAAACCTCAGGAAACTCCTCGCAAAAATGTCGACAAACACAGTTGTTCAACCTTTGTACACCCCCTTCTTCGGAGTTATGGGAGCAACCTCTGCAATGGTTTTCAGTGGTGAGTGGCATTTTTCGAGCCCTTTTCCAGTTTCGATCGATTATTCCAAACTCCCAGTATTGGCTCCCATCAACTACTTGATTTTTTGGTCGGTTTCCCTCCCTGTTTGCCCAGGAAATTTCAGCGGTACACTAACGAGGGAAATGTTGAAGACGTTTAAGAATGTTCGTTTTGCGCTCATGTTTTATATCTCAAATAATTCTTCTGCATGGACCTCTGGTCATACAGTTCTGACTTTTGGTTTGATATGCATTTCAGAAGGCTGGAATGACTGAAGAAATGGGTTTGACCCAAGAAATATGGTTCTCGATATTTAATATTTTGATCATGTGACCTCACGCCTTCTTGAGTGTTACTTTCCAAATTGAACTGAGGCGTTGCTTGTACAAGGGAAAAGTACACTCATATAATCTATATATTATTTGTTTGGGAGATTCTTCCCGGGAAATGGGATCGGGAATCGGGATCGGTGGATTTATGGATTTATCGGTTCTTTCGCTCTTTTCAGTCTTTTTCCGAGATTGAGATTTCTTTACATCCCTGATCTCAGTTCGTCTGGCGGGGATCTCATTGGCTTGACAGGGTTCTAAAAAATGGGGCTTTGATGGAGTTTAAAAAACTTGAAACTCGCAAAAATCCAAAAATCAGTATCAGAAAATCTGGAATCTGACATGAGTCTGACCCGCCAATCTCTTCTTACCATTACCCTGTCTTTTCCTGCTGCGAGCAGTACATTGATCTGTCACCTTTTTTACAGCCTTGGGAGCAGCATATGGAACAGCGAAATCTGGAACTGGTATCGCCGCCATGTCAGTAATGCGACCAGAACTCATCATGAAGTCCGTCATTCCTGTCGTCATGGCCGGTATTATTGCCATCTACGGCCTCGTCGTAGCTGTCGTTATTGCTGGTGGAATTGATGCTGGAACGTACACACTTTACAGGTAATTTAACTATGACAGCATGGGAACAGTTGATGAATTTTTTCTAATTACTGGGCTTGAATTGTTTTATTGTCAGTGCGTTTTTCCATCGGTTATTTTTTCAGATCATTTATGCACTTGGGTGCCGGTCTTTGCGTCGGATTGAGTGGTTTGGCAGCAGGATTTGCCATTGGAATCGTCGGTGATGCCGGTGTCAGAGGAACAGCGCAGCAACCTCGCCTGTTCGTCGGTATGATCCTGATTCTTATTTTCGCCGAAGTATTGGGTCTCTACGGACTGATTGTCGCCCTGATCTTGTCGGTGAAACAAGGTTAAAGCAACTGGTTCCAGCTATTGTTGCTCTCGATTTGCGAACATTGTCATGTGACGGCATACTCTTTCATTCGCCGGCGTTTTCCTCATTTTCATTCGTGCGCGCATAACAGATCGTTGAATAGTCTTGGTTTTATTTATTTACTAGCAGCTTTCCGCTTTCGATTATTGTATACCAGTCCAGTTTCCATTTGATGCCAGGTCGCGAGATTTTAAGCAGTTGTGAAATTATCTGTCATTCCATCACGAAATGTGATGTCTCCAAATGTTCTCTGGATTGCTGTTTCCCCCTTCCCGCGCATGAAATGATATGTTGATGTCTGTCGTCTGTTTTAGTTGAGAGATTCCCTGCGTCATTGAAATATTTGGATCTGGTTTTGTAGTGATTTTCTTTCTTTGTGTGGTTCTCAGCATCGTCATCGAATAAATGGATTGCCTGTTAGATCGAAATTCCACACTTGGTAAAAATATTATTCAGCAAACAGCGCGAAAAATTAAGGGTATTGTGTGGGAAACGGAAATATCGTGGATACTTGAGGTAAGAAGTCTGACGGGAAGCGGAAGGAAGGTGAATGCCGAAGTAAAGTTGATCTGAGATGACACCGAGTAAGCGCGTGCTCCAACGAAATATTCGGCGGACATGGATGACATCTAGTAATCAAGTTGATTGATGCAGATCCAGCAGAACTCACGTTTCAGTTTGAGGTCTTCGAGTTCGTGACATCTCTTGAGTTCTCATCGTTTGATTCCACTAATATTTCCAATAATTCAACATGGCTTCCGCTGGAAAAGTCTCGAAAAAGCGCAGGGTGAGTGAGCAACGCTATCAGGCTTGTCTAGATTTTTGTTTTCGTTTTGCCACGTAAAATGCAGATTCTTGACCGACTGCTGCTGGTTCAATGAAAAGCTAGAATATTTTATGTTGTGGATCGTAACATGAATGTCGTAATTATAGTTCATCAACAACGGAGTTTTCAAAGCTGAGTTGGATGAGTTCCTGAAGCGAGAGCTGGCTGAAGATGGATACAGCGGTGTTGAAGTACGAACGGGACCAACATCGACGGAAATCATTATTCTGGCTACTCGCACACAGAATGTGCTTGGAGAAAAGGGAAAACGTATCCGAGAACTCACGAGCGTCGTTCAGAAACGGTTTGGCTTCACCGAGAATACGGTCGAGGTGAGAAGCATCAGCATTCAGCATGATGCAGTTGTAATATTATCGAGAGAAAAATTCATTGAAGACCAAGTTTCAGTTTAAGTTTCGTTGTTGTTTACCCTGAACGGTTTTTTTTGTAGCTCTATGCCGAAAAAGTGGCTGTTCGTGGTCTCTGCGCCATTGCCCAATGCGAATCCCTTCGCTACAAATTAATCGGTGGATTGGCAGTCCGACGGTAGCCTCGATTAATTTGGAAATTAATACATCATCTCATCTATTGCATTCTCAGAGCTTGTTACGGAGTTGTCCGGTATATCATGGAATCTGGAGCCAAAGGATGTGAAGTTGTGGTTTCCGGAAAACTCAGAGGCCAGCGAGCCAAGTCCATGAAGTTCACCGACGGAATTATGATCCACAGTGGTAATCCGATGAACGATTATGTTGATCGCGCTGTTCGACACGTCCTACTTCGCCAAGGTATTTAATGTTTAATTGAAAAGCTTCATGTGCATCATAGTATTTCGTTGTAGGTGTGTTGGGTATCCAAGTCAAGATCATGTTGCCACACGATCCGACCGGAAAGACTGGACCTAAGCGACCCCTTCCAGATAACGTAACTGTTTTGGAGCCGAAAGAGGAAGATTTATCAGTTGTACCATCAAGTGAACAAAAGGAGAATGCTGGCCCTGCTATTCAGATGGGAGCTGCTGGTGTGCAGTAATTTTTTTGTCTTGAATAGTTCGAGCTTTTAGTTTCTGCTAATAAAGATGGCTGGAACCGGGAATATTGGTATTGAGAGCAAAAGTCGAAAGATTCCTTTAAACGAAAATAAATAGTGTCTTGAACATTCCAAAGCAACAACCGGAATCACAGATGAGAATCTCTTGAAAATCAACATTTTCCAGATTCAGATGGGGAATTTATATCGAGGGATGCTTCTGACGAGTTAGTGCATCAATCTGTGCTTTATAGAGCGACTTCATGTCGTCGTAATCCATCCGCAGCTCTTGTAGCTCTTCAGCTTTCTCGCCGTAGATTTGTAACATTGCGTTATACCGCTTGAAGACATCCTGCAACCAACAAGCTTTGTATTTCCGTATTCAATGCAAAGAGACTTGAAACGCGCATGATCTGCAGTACCTCTTTTTCTTTCTCAATGTTCTCTAGCTGGATTTTCAACTGGTCCATTTGATGTGACCTTTCAGCAGCTCTAAGAAGTTCTTCACTCATCTTCTGCCTGGAAACTTCAAGATGCTTCAATTCAGATCTTAGATGGTTGATTTCTCCCTCCTTCATGTTGAGTTGTGACTGGAGCGAGTCTAGAAACGTGCTGGAACCTCCACGAAGGACATCGTACAAGGAGGAATTCGAATTCTGAGCAGGTGGAGACCAGCGTCCATCCATTGTGCTAGCTGTACTTACGACAGAGTCGGATCGATGAAGCGCTGAAATATGACACTGCACTTAGGATAAAGAAGCAAAATTAAATATACAAAATTTCTCACCGGTTTCCGAGAAAGTCTGAGGCAGTTGCTCCTTTCTGCTGAACTGCTTCTGAAGTTCGTTAATCTGGTCGACCAATACGCTGCTTTTCCTTTTTTCCATCTCAAGCTGCTCTTTTTCTAGCGCCAACTGGTGATCAAAAAGGATTTTTTCTCTTCGTAGCGATGACAGCTCAGATGTTGTCGAGTCCCGGAGTGTCTGAATTTCGGCTCTCAGTAATGACAACTTTTCCTCACCTTTGAGTTAGAAGCTGACTTGAAAATCTTGTGCAGACAGAAATTTTGAAAAAAATTAATTACCTTCACGCGTTCTTCTTCGCTCCATGTCGGCTTCCGCCGTCGCGCTACTACGTTCTTCCCGCAGATGGCTTAGTTGTGTTTCAAGGGACTCTACTTTTGCTAGCAAACCCGTGAGCTTATCGGAAGCGATCCGCTCTTTCTCCTGAGCTGAAGCCAACTGGGCTACTGACTCCTAAAAGAACCATTCGTTTATTCCCAACTGAATTATATGTGACCAATTAAGATGGAATAACTTACTTGAAGGCGTTTTGTGAGACTGAGTTCGAGTTTGTTGAATGTTGCATTTTGTTCGGACAGTTGTTGCTGCAAACTTTCATTCTGCCGAAGCAAGGGTCGGGTGGCTTGTGTCAAATTTTGACTCAGCTCCTCGTTTCTAGTCATGGCATCTTGCAGTCTTTGCTGACAGTCCGATATTTCTTCTCGGTGAGAATCTTCCCTTCTTTTCAGAGTATTTTCCACTCGAGTTAGGCTCGTCTGTTAAAATAACCTTTAAAAATATGTTCAAATAAATCGAACCGCTTCGATGATTCACCTGTAAACCTTCGACTCGATCGGTAAGATCCTGTTGCTCATGAATCAAATCGAGTTTTTGTTGTTCGAGCGCCTGCCTCAATTCCTCTTTTGCAGCCAGTTCGACGGTAAGAAGGGTTTCATGTGACTGTCCTTCTTGATGAGCCCGCTGGCGATGGAGGTCAGCTAGATCTTTGTAAGCGGCATCCAATGCGGACTGCATCGTACTTGACTTCATCTTAGTTTCTTCGAGCTGGCTTCTGGTGGATAACAGGTCTTTCTCCAAAGTATCAACTGTGGTCACCAGCTGCTGAATGGACGCTACATGTTTCTGATCAGTCTCTTCAGCTAACACCAGCGTGGCTTTCAGGTCGACAATTTCTGATGTTTTCCCGTCCAAATCCGATCTGTCAAATAAGAGTATAGAAAGACAATACTACGTAGTTCATGTGTGAAAGTTTGTACTTGAGCTGGATGTTTTCTGCTTCAAGTTCTTTTTGTTTTGTCTTCATCTTCTTTATGTGGTTTGATGTCTGGAGCTGCTGCTTGGACAACTTCTCGCCCTCTTCCATCAGCTCCTTCACGACAACTTCTTTTTCTTCTAGCAAATTTTGCAGTTCTTTAACCTGAGAGACACTTGTCTCAGGTCTGCTTTTCAAACTGAAGAACAGAAAATGAATTAATATGAAATTCCAAATTAAGGTATTCACAAAGGGTTCGCACCTATTTGTGAGTTCAGTTTTTGTCAAATGAAGCTGCTCTGATAATGATTTCTTTTCTTCTGCGGAAGTCTGCAGTTTCTTTTCCAAAACCGAATTCTCCTGTAACAGAGTTTCCAGCTTGGAGTTCACTAAACCAAAATCCACGAGCTGGCTGAAACGACAAAAAGTTCACCATAAGAATTAATCGAACAAACCCTATAAACAAGCTCGTCTATGGCAGCAATATGCCTTTGCATACCTGGTGAGGTTATCAATTTCTTCCTTGAGTGTGGCATTGTGCCGGCTCATTTCCATCAGCTTAATTTCACGCATTTCCAAACGAGCCTGCAGAGATTCCATGTCCTAAACAAATGAACAACAAAACAATCATTTCGTTTGCTCAGAGAAGAATTCGAGGAGCCTGAACACTCCTTCCAAAAAATTGCCGCTGGTCAGGTTCCTACCTCTAAAGAGTTCCTCGTCTCCACCTGAAAACAAAAAAGGTCACGAAGTCAAACACATAAATTTGAATAACCTGCTTACGGCGACAATTTTTACATCGCGCACAAAATCTACAGACTCAATAGGATCAGATCCGGTAAATACGTCGGCGGTTTCCGCAAAAAGATCTCCTTCTTCAACAACCTGACTTCCGCCAAATGGACTGCTTTCAACAGGTAATGACATCACGAGATCTTCCACCTTCTGAACCTCAGTTTCGTCAGTTTCGTCAGGACTGTAGCTTGAATAAGCGGTGGGAATATCAACGTCAGATGGACCTAGTGGTACCTCTACTAGTTTATTGTCCTCTGCAATGTCGTCATCCTACACCATGTGAATCGAAAATCACTTCACAAATGCAATTTAACCTGATTCAAAACTTTCATACCTGGAAAACGATTTCTAGTCGTCCGTGGGACACCTTTTCCGGAAGAGAATCATTTGCATCATCGTCTCTGATTCCAAACTCCACATCAAAAACGTGGTCGGAACTTTTATGCGCGCTGAACGATACCATGGAATGGTGATCAACATCTTCGAAAGTCGTAACCGTATTCTCCAAATTCACGAAGTCCTGCCCATTTTGTGCAAACGAGAAATCCCCGGAAGCTTTAGTGCCGAGTTTAGAAAGGGAACTTGAACTGGCAGTTTTGCGATTCGAAGGAATTCCCAAACTGAATGTTTTTGAAGAGGATTCAATATGAAGTGAATTAGAGCTGCCCGATTCTTTTAGAGACGTCTGCCCATTACTTTTTCCTTGGCTCCATGGTTCGCCAACACCGAAAATTCCAAAAAAATTGTCCGTTTCACCTAGATTAACGAAACAAATGTCGATATGGTCATTTTTAAAAACCATGGGTTTAGCTTACCTTTGATGGTTGTTTTTGAGTTTGTAGAATGAGATTCGTTAGAGGCTTCGGAATCCGTCTCCTGTTGCTCGGCTGGAATCTCGAGAACTTTGTCAATATTCTTTTGAGCGTGCTTGAGGGCTGTCTTGGCAGTTTTTGCCAAGCTGGCAGTCCATCCGTTTGTGGCCTCGAACCAGCTCATCTTTCCGTAGCCGTCCTCAATCCACTGGCGAAACAACGTACCGGATCCTGTTGCAGTATATAAGTGATGCAGAGGGAACACACTTTCGTTTTACTTAAAAAGTGGAAAATGAATTTGGAGCGGATGTTGCCGTTTTGAAAGCCAGGTGGCTACGTATGGACTTTCAAAGGCGTACGCAAGTACTAATGAAAGATGGGTGTACCAACTACCAAGGGGGCAGTATGTCGTCTTCGCAGTGGTGTGTGGAAGGGACACCCCTTCTATCGATAGCTACATTCAAGCCCCTAAACCGCAGCGTCCAGATTGTTGTCGTTTTTTGTCGTGCTTTGAAAAGTTCTGATTTACTTTCGAAGAATTTCCTGGATGCTAGACTTCATCACTGATTTCTCATCATGTCCACTAAATTAAATCTTGAGTCACCTTCAACTTTCGAGGTTCCTGTTGCACCTAACAAGAAAGAGCTGCCACTCATTCTTCCCCCAAAAGCATCCAAGGCACTATTACAGCTTCGGAAATCTTTCGAAAAACTGCAGTCACTCAAGGATTTGGAACCGGTGTTTGCGGGTTAGTTGTCTGGCTCCAAATTTGGTTATTCATCTTCAATTTATGTTTTTCAGCTGTGAAGGTGTGGATGCGAATAGAACGTAAACAAATTACGTGGGGAGAAAATGCACCTAATGCTGTCGATATCCCAGACTTCGGTGAAGGGGAGCTGGAACAGCTGATCTCGAATCTTTTGATTTTCTGTGGAGAAATTTCTAGGACAATACCAAAGAATCTGACGAAGCCATCTTTAGCGAAGGAGCTGTATGAAAAAAAGTTCGTATTCCGATTCTTTTCGCAATGAACGTATTTAAAATACAAATTTATTGTCGTTTTTTATGTAGAATAACAAATGAGGCTGCATCTTGTATCCTGGATTTATTCTTTTTGGAGAGGTGGGTGGTGCATTTGGGACCAGGAACAAGTAGCCTGTTGCTCTTAACTTTATTCCTTTGTTGTTCCGTTGGGATGACTTTTTTGCTCATGGTGTGCATTTTTAGCTCTTTTATACAACAAGACCATAAAATTTTGGCACTTCCTTCTTCAACCCGATTCCGAAAGATTGAATGGCGACTGGATGTTATAATTACTTCACAGTAAGTGGCGAGATGAATTACTTGCAGTTGGTTATTATTTTTGTTTTTCAGCACCGGGAAAAGATTATTGGAACCGCTCTTTCTCGTCAGTTTCGCTGATTCCGAGAAGAATGTTGTGTTCGAGGTAGGGTGTTGAATTTTCTTGTTAGCAATGTTGGCTGAAGGGGTTAATACATTAATTACAGATGTCGGTTTTGCAATTTCACAAAATGAGATTTGCTGTTGCGGATTTGCTGAATGAGATGCAGATTTTGGAAAATCGGAAAGCTATTTCGATTTAGATAGCGCGAACTGCTTTGCCGAATAATCTGTGATTTTGCTGGTTATCGTTACTGTCTGCTTAGAATAACGCGCTGTGATCATGCTTTTCCCATGTATAACCAGTTCCAGATTGACCAATTTAACTACATTTTTGCGTAGAAAAATATACAAAGTGCCAGAGATACACTTGACCATGAATTTTAGAAAATAAAGTCTGAAAACCAAGCAGCTCTACAAAAATACTCAAGAAAGTAAACGACTCGGAATAAATCAACTTCACTTTTCGGATGTAAAAAATGTTGTGGCAATAAGATGAGCTTTTTGGAATATGCTTCGCGTTTTGAGATCCAACAGATCGTTGACTTCCGACTCAGTGATACTCCGAAACTGCTCATCGGTCTTGATAGGCAGGTGACCGGACAGTTCACAAAGCGCAACATTAAATGCGGCTTCGGTTTTGGCTCCATGGAAGAAGTCCTGCGTCCAGACGTATCTATGAATAAAAAATAAGTCGGCAGTTATTACTAGAAATAATTTCGGTTCACGTACAGCCGAATGACCAGTCCTTGTCTTGACATGGACGAATAAAGAGGAGTCCCTCTTGTAAGAAAAATATTGTGAGGAATCCCATCTCGGTGAAGACTGTGGACAAAACCACTGACGTCGGAAATGAATTTTTCGAGCTGTTCTTCCATGAGTTCGGATCTAAAATCCAGAGGAGGGAACTGAAAACATAATCCATGCGCAGAATAATTGTTGACGATAAAGCACGGTCCGGCCAGATGCTTGCAAATCAGAGATTCGGTGGGCAAATTGTACTTCAGATAATATGCATGGAAATGCAGATGATTGACCTTTAAGAAAAATACAAGCGGTAAATATTGCAAGTTTCGGATAAAATTTTGAACGTACCGATGCCATTGCTCCCAAAGAGTTGAAACCAACTCGATACGTCCACGATCCACTCAACAGGATAGAATGAAGAGCAAGCCGCAAAGCATCCGCGGTGAGAATTTGCGGCAAGCAGGAATAGAGCTTTGGCACCAAAAGGACATTACAATATTCCAAAGGACTGGCGTTTACAATCACATAATCCAAACTTGATTTGTCGAGATCGGATTTGATCGGATCAATGGAGTCTCGCTCGTAGCGCATTGAAAACAAAAATTCTTCTGGCTTGATGTTCCGGAAGCTGAATTTGGCCGGATCGAATAGTTCGTTCATACTCGCAAAACTCGATGGCATTCGACGTTCCTGTGCACGTTTCGTATTCAGCTGAGCAACAAACCCACTCCTTCCAGGCAAAATCTTTGTTTCCAGTTTGTCCAACTGATAACGCAATGCTCCATCTTCCGCCGCAGATGTCCACGAAGATTTCAACAACGAATCAAACGATGTGTCGACAGTTCCGTTTTGGAAAACATACATGGCATAAGGTAGGAACCATAGCAGATCATCAGGCGTGTAGAAAAACTCTTTGATACATTCGTCAGACATGGTACTTCCGCAATCCGTCGAAGAACTGTCGACGATGTCAGAAAAATCATTCCAGTCGGTGAAAATAGATGAAAGCGAATGTTCACTGGTCTAAAGCGTGCAAAACAAAATCTTATCGAATGCAGGTCAAAGTTAATTGTCCGTAAATTGGCGAAAATAAAATGAGCTCAGCTCGATGACAAATAGACGTCACTCATACCTTTCTCCTGGATTTCACTGACCAAACATCACAGGTGAGGTCAGCGCCTTTGAATTCCCCGTCACTCTTCCCATATTTCATAAATGGACCAATTTCCGGGAGTGAAACTCGTCGAAAGAACTGATTATTCCAAGACTTCTTGACATGTTCACGCGCGGCAAGCATGGTACATTTTGACACTCCAATGAAATGAGCTGACAAACTGATATTTCCTGACTTGATATAAACAACGGATCGAAATCATGCGGCTGATCGCTGAGCTGACCGTGCCAACTGCAAATGGAAGTGAGTGATGTCAACACAACATGATGACTTTATAACAGGGATTTCATATCAACAGCAAGATTATGATCACAATTTTCGAACACATGAAGCAGAGAAGGCACGTTGTGGTTGTAGAGCCTACGCGGGCAAAAACGAGAGGTTAGTCGAAAGAAGAAACCTGTGCACTAACCAACAATGACAGAAACGACCATCAGAACAAAAGGGCGTCAAATTGACCAGCGATATTGACCATTCACTGGCGCCACCTATTGTCAGTCAATAGTCATTACGGACTCATGTATGACCGGGAAGGATAACATCTATCGCTAATTAGTATTACTAGTCGCTACTTAATGTTGAACACTTCATAACGAGGCAATATTACACGACGAATCAAAAAAAGAGCTCCAGAAAGAGCAGGTGATCGTTAAATTTCCCAAAGGTGAGAGAACTGCTCATAAGATGTCACCGTTCACTACGAGTATCAGACCTCTCGTCTAAATGATCCGTTTACTTTTGAAAACCCAAAGGTTGTCTTCTCACACAGAATACAATTAGCAATTATATTGTGACTAGAATAGTGGCACAAGCAATCAAACCAGAACCGGACAGTCCAAGCACCGGCTGATAAAAATTTTCCCGCTAATAAGCGGTTCGAAAAAACCGCGCCGAGAGGTCGGTTATAGCCAGACTAATGGATCGCATTCTTGAAGCGACACTACGTTCGCTGAGTAATCCAGAATAGGTATTGCGAACCGTGCTGAGAATGGCAGCCATCCACCAGATCCATTTCGGACCTAAAGAACAAGTTGGTCCCATTTCCCGATTTTGTTCAATATAACAAAGAGATTAACCTTCCGGGGTATATGTCGTTAAATCTTCCTTTTCGGGAAAAGAACCAAACGTTTCGCATATTTCAGCATAGCGAGCCGGTCCGAGATTGTCGATCCATTTCTGAACTTTATCGTATACCGTATCCTGTAAAACCTGGCAGACTGCGAGTTGCTCTGGAGCTATGGGGTCGTCCGAAATATATTCAAACTGGGCTGTGTGGTATCCTGATAAACAAATATACAAACCTGAGAATTATTCTACCGGAATCAAACATACATTTTCTTACCATCGCGCATTCCTCGAGAAAGAACTCGAAAACGCCTATCACCGGAACTGATAACGAGACAACGCCCTATTTTAAGAACACCATATATTAACTACTCACAATGATTAGGAGTAAGAAATTTACCATCTTCAAAATACTGGATATCACTGATCTTCAGCATCGTTCCCACTTCCGCAAACTCAGAACTCTCGCCAGTGTATGCGCACATTCCAAAAAGATTTGATCCGGATTCGATAGCTCTGCGCATCATCAGTCGGTACCGTGGCTCGAACACATGCCTAGTACACCCACATGAAATTTTGCTTCATCAAAAAGCCCACGAAAACTACTTACAGCAATACGGGAACACCGGGCCAAGCGGCGGATAGCACGAATACAGCAATTTCCGTGTTGGTCTCTTGTCCGCTGTAGAGATCACCATTAGTAAAAGGTCATCACACAAAAACCACGGTCTCTTCAACAGTCTATTAAAATATACCTGCAAAAAACCTCGGGGTCTTTTGATATTAGGGAGACCCTGGAGGTCCTCCCAAATATAATGTCCCCC
>JAQIWT010000881.1:0-14185 GCA_034696485.1 Isohypsibius dastychi | reverse complement strand
GCAGTTTTATATGCTTCTGACTACTGGTGAAATATCCTGTCCCCCCTACAGAAACCACGGGTGTATACAGTATTTTGCGATTAGAAAAAATTTCCCTCACTCAATCTGGGATTTCCGAAGACATGAAGAAGCTTGAGAAATCACACATTCAGGGAAGTTTTATGTTACGGGGAATAAAGAAAACAACCGTTTTTGGCGGAATCATCGTCTGACTTCCGTTAAAATTGCAGGACATTTTCAAGAAAACAAATGATGTCAAGATATTTGGCAGGGCGGTCAATGAAAGTGTGTTAGATTGCGGAGTTAGATTTCTAAACGAGCAATTAGATGATACCAAATGTTGGCGTTTTTCGAGGCTATCGACGGAGTCAAACCAACAAGTTTGAATTATTCACTGTGAATGACTTTCATCACAGCCATGAACAAACCACCTGATTAGCTGCAAAATCTAATTGAACAACTTTTCACGAAGGCGCTTCCGTAGATCGCGTATTTTCTTTGGCCCTACATGAGTCCATCACATAGATAGTAATTACTGTAATTTCATTGCTGCGACCTTGGAACCCAATCATCTCCACTGAAAACTCAATGGAACTCTAATTCAGGCAATTAAAAAGAATGTACCTTTGAATCTGTTCACAGATACATCTGAATGTAGCAAGGTACCCTCGCCCCTTGGAAGGTGGGGGGGGGGACAAAAAACTTACCGTGCTTCTGACAAATGGTCACACAACTTCGAATTGCGATCAATAATCCCAATTCACACACTCAAACTACGAAGAAAACAATCAAAGACGTCGACTGTCATCATTACATCCAGATAAGATAACGTTTTCGACTAGAAAACAAGGTTTGCATGGCAAACATACCTGTCGCCTGTTTTCCTTCGAAAAGAGAGAGCGACTGATCCCCGTGCTTGGGCCAACAAATAAAACAAGAAATGAACACTTCATCTTGATTTTGGAAAGAAATGAGAGGCCCAGGACAAGTCCAAACCAAGAAAAACGCAAAAGGAAAGGACGAGGTAATCAACAACAACAAACGCTCCAGTGTTGACTGCTCAACCAGTTGGCGAGGTCTCGACGACCAAAACCAAATAAAAACTAGATTCTGAATCAAATTAGTCTAGATGAAAGTTTGGAAGTATGACGGCAAAGTGTACATGCGAGGAAAACTAAAAAACCTTATTTTGGATCGTCCCTTTCCCTTCCTGGCCCCCAGAGGCGTTACCAGGCTTGTTAAACCAGACAGATGCCCATATGCTTGAGAACGGCAATGGACTGTGCATTGATGACTGCACTGTACATTTATCATCCCTTCAGGGCAGTGCTTTGGCAATTCTTCATTTCACGTCTGTTGTTCCTCTTCTTCACCACGTTGCTCTTACTGATTGGAAATTCGAAATTTTCACACGGCATTCACTCTACATGCCGTAAGACTCAAATGTTTATGAGCAAACAGTAATGCAAAACATGATGCTCCCGCAACGACCAAGCTTTGTAAGTGGTTATTATTTGTCTGTGATAAAAACAAATGTAGGAGCCGTCTCTGTTTCGAAATCGTCGCATTATCAATCATCTGCTTGCAGAAAAAATCGCCGGAGTGGATCGACTTCTTCCGCAAGCGGAACCTTCCAAGAGCTCGAGAACTTCTCTTATCAATGACCGAAAACATTCCGAATCTTTTGGATCCGGAATTATTAGCTGAAGCCGAAGAGCTAGACAAATTTCCGCTTCCGAAAAAGAGCTGCGTTCAGTTTCTGCTCGATGTCTCTGAAGAGATTTCCAAACGAGCTCAAGGCACTGAAACAAAGTCTTATCTAGCAGCAGAATGGAAAGACGCCAAAAGCGCCTTTCATGTCACAAAAAGAAAAGTCACCGAGGATACTCCGCAACTTGGTGAGCACAATTTTTTACTCGGTATAAAGTGGTTCTCAGTTGTCATGATCAAGTCTGGTGTAAAATATGTTTAAGTGAAATCTCTAATCAAGCAGCGGGGTAAAGCACTATCGATAAAGTATAACTGCGTTCTTAATCTTGCATGAACTATCTTTCACGCGACAGAAAAAACTTTCCAGCGTTTTCCAGATTTCGACATTTTGGATCCTGAATTCTACGCTGGTCCAAACTTTGCCATGCACCCCAGCCTTTGTAAAGTTTGGAGAGAAACAGAGAAAAGAATCATTCGTGGAGTATGGCTGACTGTTGTTGGGGGTGAACCCGCGGATACCAGCTTCTTTCCAATAGGAGGCAAGGTGCGGTCGCGATATCACCGCGCCTGCGTGCCACTAGAGCACCTCGAGTTGGGGATGGACGAAAGCAGGATAAATCTGAACGACTCAACAGTTTTGTTCTTTTTGATTGACAAAGGCATCAGCTGGAATCTCATATATCGCTCCGCTGACATCTTGGCTCTTATTCGAAACACAGAGGAACACACTGAGTTGATCAAATGGTGCGGCGATCCAGAAAATCCTGATGATGAGGAGAAATGCAAGAAGTTCAAGGTGGAGTTGCTGAACAAAGCTGAGAATGATTTTTTAACCTGGGATGAAGCTTCGCGGAAGTGGAAAGTCAGAGTCTGGTTTGCGGATCGAGAACGCTATGCGACAGTTGCACTATTTATACCTTCGAAAATCCCCATAATGAGGAACCTGTGTGACACTGTCCTGAAGACTAATTGATGGAACATTCAGTTGCTGATAAGGGATTTTAACTGAATCACAACTCTGAGAGAAATTTGTGTTAATGAATCGCAAAATGATCGGGCATCCTAAGGTTGCACCAAACCGGAATTCGTGATGGGGCATGGTCAAAATCCGAGGTGATTTTCCCCAGTCAAGTAGTATACTCGAGATCGTTCACAGTCGACGTTTCTAACCACAAATGAAAATTATGACGATAATTGCAATCAACCGCAATCGGTCAGTTTCGCTGCATCTATCCCTGTTTCTATCTGCTGCAGTGATCCCGCCTGCCCTTGACATTCTCCTCACGCAATGAGAATAAGAGCATCTGCTTACAAGCAGACGGAAGAAGAGATCGAGAAGAGCAAAGTACAACACAGGAAGAGTGAGGCGGTCAAGTGAGATCATCACTGCCGCTTGTTTGTTAACTGCAATTGACTTGATGATTTTCATTTAAACGAGAGATAATGGCAGGGCGATCAGATGGACAGACTTATGACACTTTCAGTTGAATATTCAAATGAACTAAACTCCGTGAAACAATTTGGCTTGAAAACTGCAAATAAGCCCTTGATTGATTTACCAAGGGCTTAACTGCGTTTTGTTCATAAGAAAGATAGCCAGTTACTTTGACGTTACTACATAGCCAGTTACTAATCGGCGGCGTTTTTACGTTTTTTTTCTTTTGATCTTTACTGTTTTGCACTTTTAAGACTATCTGAAACCTGAAACTGAATTCCCCGTTACTGGAGGGTCACCGCTATGCTTTCCGCTTCGTTTATGGAAACGCAGTGTTCTTCGTCTAAGCCACCGCACCAGCTGCTTTGTCAGCTTTCAGTCAGACAACAATGAGACAGCTTGATGCTTCGCCTGCTCAGTCAAACCTGATTTAACCCGCCAGAACACACTCAGTTCTGCTAGATTTCATAGCAAAAATAGAAAAATCATCTCGTGATTCCGATCTACATATGAGGCAAAACCGAGTTCAGTTCCTGGCCAAAGCGAGTTCAGTTCCGACTTCCGATGCCCAATCAGAGTTCCGTTTGAGTTCCACCGAACTCGAGAACTAGCGGAGTGTCGTAAGAGGTGGGACCGGCCAACGGCTAAGAGTCTGTCAGTGTCCCATTTAGCATAAAGTGAGCATCGCTGTTCCGGTTTTGAGAATGTGTGATCTGATTCGTTCTGAAAATGTGTGATCTCCCCGATACCGGGGAAATTCGTGCCTAATGGGGATTCTTTACCTTTGTTTCTTTCATAAGTTTTACTCGTATTTGCAGCATGATAAAATGCTGTTTTAACGAATATTTGTCCACGTATTCTCAGTATTCTCCAGAGCTGAATGTGCTGTGCTCGCAAAACAGACGAACGACCAGTCCGAGTGCACCATCAATAATGGAACATCAAAGCTTTTCTGATCGATACTGCAAAAAGAGGGGTGGAGAAGAGCGGCCGGTTTAAGAAGGGATTTGTGAGCCAGAGGGTTCAGGATAACGGGTTTTATGATCTGGTCAAAAAACGAGGCTTGTGAACTCCGGATTTAAGAAATGAGGCAGATCAAGAGAACGGTTACAGATGCGCTTAAACATCAGCAGACAGCAATGATTCAATCAGTATACCAATCAATCAGCAGATGACTGTGCGGGCTAGCCCCAGTAAACAACAAAACGCTGGCTACCGGTACAGTTCTTTGCTATAAATTTATTTTACTTTCTTTTCACGACTCTTCTTGCCAAAAAAATCACGAAATTGCTTTATGATTGATAGCCCTGGGTGGGCATCCCAACCCCCATTGAATATTCTCCGCAAACTGCGCTGGTCCACCGTATTCCGGGTGTTTCCGATATTGACGTTATCCACTTCACCAGGCTGGTCCAGCAGAACTGCTGTAATTTATGCATTGTAGGCTACTTTTACCAAGCGGTAGTGAGTAACCCACATTTTCGTATTCTTGTGGCCACACCTTTTCCGCACATGTGTTGCCAGGGTTTTATGACAGAACGCCACAGAGCTGTTTCTGGATCGAAAACGCTGACTTCTCTCGGAGAACAGATGTTGCAGCAGTCAGGTTCCTTAGAATGTTTGCAGTGCCTACAAGTGAAAAAGAAATTTCCTGGGTATTCCGTAACTCAAACGCTAATCAGCATTACAAAAGAGGTGTGCAAACCCTGACGAATATATTACACAATTCTATGGGCACTTGAAGGGATGACTATGCAACTTACCAATTTGCAGGATAGCTTGATGGAATGTTGTTATCCAATCTACTAAACATTGTGTAACTCTTCACCATCAGCTTCTCCTGCCATGATATCATGTTTATCGGACGAAGTGGAAATCTGATCTCTACAAATAACCAAGCTTCAAGTACAGAACCACAATGAGACACACTACAATAAGCGTACTAGATCCAGAATAATTTACTGCCGCGAAGAGACCGCAAAAGAAACTGCACAAATCGATCTAATAACATTTAAATTTTTTGTCCCCCCCCCCCCCTAAAACTCCTATCTATTAGGACCTATAAACACCCAACACTGGGCCCTGACCGTCGACGGAGGTTTGCACTTCGGCAGTTTGACGTTTGACGTTTGGGTGCCTACGCCTACTCTGACGCCAACTCACGCGCCTACTCCTGTCGGTCCTAACCGTCGGCTGAGGTTTGAGGTTTGAACTGCCCACTCCTATGCTGTGAGCGAGTCCTGACTTTCCGAGTCCTGAGTCCTGACTTTCCTGACTTTCCGAGTCTTGACTTTTCCTGACTTTCCTGACTTTACGAGTCCTGACTTTCCGTTGTAATACGTTCTCTGTGTACTTTGCCAGTCCAAGCCAACGGTTTCTTCAATTTTTTTCCGGAAGAAAAAACGTTTTTCTTTTTTCAAGGAGAATTCTCGGAGAAAAAATTGGACCCAGCGAGACTGTTTAGCAAAAAGCGAGCAGAACAAAATTTTGGGGGACAAATGCCCGTGCGCCCGAACGTACGGGCACAGCGAAATGTGTGGCAAACACACGTTTTCCGGGGATATATTCATTTTAGTGTCAGGAAGTTATAAGACCGAGAGATGAAGTCAATAAAATAAGATAGAAGACAGATTGAGAAGGCATTCGTTTGACTTTTCCATTCATTGAACTACACTCATTGATTTTTGTCATTGAGTTTTCGGACGGAAACCGAGGCAAAACAGTGACTGTTTCAATAAATCAGGTAAGTGTTGCCATTCTGGCTCATACAAGGGTCATGAGAGGGTTTCAAACACTGACTCGTTTGGATTTTCCTCGAGACTGGACGTTTCACCCGCTGTCTTAGATGTAAAAATTTCCCTACTACAATTTTAGGTTTGCACAGTCTGATCGGGGGCTTACAGTTCACACAGAGCACAAAGATAAAGTAGATGTCCTTACTCGTGACGAGAGTAGTTGTATCCTCTGCCGGATCAAATGCGTAGATCGCTGACCGCAGTTTTCCGGTTCGATGTTCCATGAAACCTTTACATATATGTCGACACAGAGTTTCAATACAGTAAAAAGGTAAATACCAATAAAATAAATCAATCCATCTGTATGAGCGCAAATGTTTCGAGCAGTCACAGGACAATCCGACATCCGCAACCAATTAGCAGACTCTGTGTCGAAACGGTAAATTAGCTTCGCATCGTTTTCTGAGAATTCAAAGTTCGAGCAATTGAATGCGAACAGATGGCACCCTTGAGTGACGATCCAAGTGTGGGGTAAGATTGAGAAAGGTAGACCGAAAGTCGCCGTTTCGATGTATTTCTCCTCAAACTGCTTGAAGCAGCACAGTTCTTGGTCCTCATAACTCAGGAGAGTTGATACTCGAAGCATATACAAACTCAGCCCAACCAGCCTCATGCCTGTCAACAGATGAACTATCAGCACGAGAGTTACTGTTGCTGCATCTTGATAAATATTACGCATCGTAAGAAATTTGCCCGTGACAGATGATTTTTAAACAAAGTTCTGCCGCACTTTTTGCGGCCGTTAAACTAAGCTGTTGTTCTTTTCATTGATAGGTCTTCCAATAATTCTTTGAAAAATCTAGCCCCACCTCCACCACTGAACGAATGGGGGTGGGGCTTAGTTTTCTAGGGAATTATTGAGAGATCTGTACTGTATTACCTGCAAAATCCAAAAGAATTGCTCAAATGTCTATGAAACAGTCTACTCCAGATCACTTTGTTTGATCAGAAAATAAAGCTGGACACTCCATTTGTTCAAAGGACCCCTAGTTGACCTTTTATCGATCCCTTAGGGGTCCATCTGTGAATTTCGAACACCTGTCCATCTCGAACACTTTTTCGGGAAACGTAGGGGTTCAGTTTAGCCGGTTCCACTGTACATTTATTTTGGATAGTAACTATGCAACCCGAGTTATTCCGCTTTTCTGTCTCTAGCGGGGACAATAATATGAACAATTTCGAGCTTGTTTTTTAAATCTGAGAGCGAACAGCGCTCTGAATGGGCAGACTATTCGATTCTAACTTCTCCTTGAAATCTCGAAACTGGGATATGAGAGTAATACCGTTTAAGAAACCGATCTTATGGTTCTTCGCAAACATACTAAAATCGACTCGAAGAAAAACTTCCCTACGATGGACGGTACCTGATCTTGGTGTAAAACAATATTTACCCATAAAAATACAATCCATTCCCGCTTCGAAGGCGATGGTCCATGAATCGGTGAGATGGCAATATTTCATCACACGGTCTTGCCATTTTTCAGTTATGTAAATGTCACCAGACTCTGAAGAGCATGTGTAATGTGGGTAAGTAATATCGGGAACTTTATTGAGCCATCTGATGTGGTCGCTCGATGGGTCGACAATAGCAATCTGCAATCGCGGTTCAGAGTCCGAGGTGGCTCGTGGTACATCCCGTTTTAAAGCTGCGAGTGGCGTCTTAGTGAAGAAAATGCAGCCATTTACAAATTCTGAACACATCATTAATAGTTTCGTGAATTTGAAAGTAACGAATATTATCGATCTCACCGCAATTTCTCAGTCTGTATTTGTCATGCTCCAGCTCAAACATTCTGCCTGGCTGTTTCTGCAGAGCGAACGCTGTTTCAATGAAGGGCTGCAAACATGTGGACATATATCGATTTTTCCGGATGCCTTTTTCGATGCTTTTTAAGACGGACTTCTAAAACAAGAATATTCATATTGTGGAATGGTGATTCATGGGCTAGTCAAGACCTTGATCAAAGGGAATCGTACATAGTAGAGAAGTTGTTCAAACACTGCTTTTCGTTCGAATGGCTTTTGAATATACCAATCTCTAACAGCATACCAGCATGTTTCCTCATTTTGAATAACTAAATCATCAGATCCAATAAATCGGGTCATCTGTCAAATACGTATACTTTCTTGTTACTCTGGCCGTGAATTTTCAGAGTTGTTCACCTGTTCTCCACTTAGCTCAAGATTCAGTTTTTCCGAGCATATCTCGTCACCACATTGTAGGATGCGTGACCATATTTTCGACGCAAGCTCGACTGCCTGTGTGTCTTCAGCATAGATATACAACGAAACATACTCTTTTACACTGGTTGTCTCAAGCAGGTAATCCTCGCACTTCTCATAAAGACTGCTGACCCCAAGATAGCGAGACAAAGTGAGCAACTCTATCACAATGCTTCCATCTAAATCGATTGTCGAAGTTTTCATAAATTCAGTGATCCTAAGTAAAACTCAAACGTTTTGCGCTGCAATTGACATGTCTCCTTTGGGAAAACAACATACCATTTCAAGCCGTCCAGCGAAACATCATGCAGTGTGGCAGCATTTGGGTCCGTATGCAACGGCGAGAGGAAAAGAGAGTTGAAGAACGTGCTGTGCTCAGTCAGTAACTCTTTTTCTGTCGTGATAGTTTCATCGCTTGCCGAGCAGGTGATGGTCACCATTTCCGAAGGAAGTCTTCTTGTTTCGTCATTATCAGAATCCATTTTCGAGTTTCTGGGTGAGATATAGTGGTAAGCTCGTGATGGCGGAATGAGGTTGTTCCGTCGATACATACTGTACACCAGAAAAGCGCCGGTGGTATTCAGTCAAGCTGTCCAGCCTGACTGGTGGAATTATTGATTTTTCCTCGTGGCTCACCTCTGAAAGGGGACATCAATCGCGTGGTGATTTGGTGTCAGGACCGAACACCGTTCCCGGATAGCTGCCAGCAAACGGAAATGCCGTAAACAGTTATGGCCATAGACAGACTGAAAATGAATTCAAACCGTGTGCAAATCATACCATCGAATTCGACAGGGTTCTGACCAGTCTAAATTCAATTGGTGTCTGTGTGCTTGTGTGCAGCCGTAATAAAAGTGTTGTTGTCTCTCTGCAAAACAGTTGAAATCTCCAGTATGCCAAGTTGGTGTAGCGTTCGACAGTGGGCCAACAACTGGACATGTTAGAATGGATACAATCTGTCGTCACAGTCGAATCAGTTCTATCAACTGCTGCTGCAGACTCTCACCTCTTTTCATAGCAATATTTTTATTCAGCTGAAATTCAAAGATAAACTTGTGTACTTTTCTTTTCCTAATAGTCGAAGATTATTTGCACCACTGGAAACTTACACCTAAGAAGCTTTTCGAAACGCTTCCGAATCACCGTAGCTGAAGCTTCTCGAAGGAATTATTCTGAATCTAATGAAACTGAATTTTTTATCCAACTGTCAAAACTGAATTGCAATTTCGATATGTTATGAATAAACTGATATGCCGCGAGATACATTTACGGAAAACCTCTCTTGCTCCGAGCTTCCTTGCTTGTCAATGATTTACCATTTGAGGCTTGTGTGATTTTCAAACAACATCTAACAACAAGAAACTTGTTGATTAATGGAACCATACGAGAAACAGATGTCTTAATATGGTCGGACTTTGATCACTTCCATGTCGTTTAAATGACAGCGACATTCTCAGATCTGATCTGAAGGTGCACCCATATAATCACCTCATACGTTGCCGCTTAACTTCACTGTCAGCACACTGTCGATGATTGTCATCTCTGAGCCGCAATCTGATGATTTAAAAAGAAGGCCATAACTATTCAAACAGCGGCAAATAGAATCACTCAGGACCATGTGATTTCGCATGTCTTGTTTCGGTTACTCACGTGAGAATGTCATAAACTGTATCAGGAAGACGTTGAGAAAACCTTAACGTGGGTGAGTCAAGTCGCGACAAAAAACGAGATAGACGAGAGCCAAACGAGTCAAATCGGTAAAAAAAAAGACTTCTGTATCATCTCCGCTGTCCAGTCCAAGGTCACTTATACCAAGACAAAGCTCACGCAGGCGAACCAGGGGTGGCTTCCTCGATGGCGGACCCATCTCGCAACCGCTTCCCTCCAACATTTTTTAATTTGTATACTCCTTTCGCGACTCTGACTGTTTTTCTAAACTCTCTCCCCACAGGCAGCAGCGGGTATTTCATTTTCATTTCCTCTATGGAGATAAATGAATCATAGCTGCAATCAACACGTGAAAATATATTTACGCTCCAACAGTTCGAGCTTTGTTTCGTCAAGGCTATCGCCCTTGACACCTCCTGTTGGCCCACCCAGCCAGTTGTTCATCAGAGCATCATGCCCGAAATGAGCTAGCAAGCCGTCCGTGAGATCTTTTTTGTAATAAATCCAGGCTACCTAAAACGCAAACTCTTTTAAAGAATCAGTATGTAATAGCAAGGTAATTTCCTGCCTTCCGGTTGTTGCCCCGGAGGCTGCCGGCCGCTTTGCCGTCCAACGCAGATACGTTACTAGCACGCCGGTTCCTTTGCCCAGGGACCTATAACAGAACTCTTTAATGGTTTGTGTTATGATGAAAGCGTCACTTTGGTATGATCACATCACTTGGATATTTGTGCTAGACTGTCGTATGTATTGGTATCCAATCGGTCACTTAGAGCTCACAAAGCAAAAAACCCATTTTTGTATCGAAAACCCCATTGTTTATTGAAGTTTCAGACCTGCGTTAAAACAAACAGTTCACCATAGTCACGACACATTGTTTGGCTATCCTCATGGCAAATGACCCTTACAAAGACGCTGCACTGTATTCTGCCCTTATCTTAAACGCATAGTTTACAAATTACAGCGAGGAATCCCGTACTGACCTGTGAGCTCGATCCGCCTCCTACCTGCTGGTTCTCAGGCATTGTGGGCTTTTTTGGTCTCGACAAGTCCTGAAATGGATACAGAAAGTTAACACGAGTCTTGTGCCATAAGATGATTCTGCCACTGAAAATATTCTGATATTTTCAGTCGTCCTATAGTAGATGTCGTACCACAGGCCCAGTGTCCTCGAGTGTTTCTTCTATGTCCGGCATCATGGACCCACCAGCGTCAAGTGTAACTTCGATAACCGGCCTTTTCTACAATATAAAGGTGGGTTGTATTGTGGCATGTGTAAAACGTTATAAAACGGATCGTACAACCACTTCAACCACCACTAACCACTTCCAAGCTCGGTTTCACGCCACTTTCAGTTATCATCGGAGCTACATTGGACGGCTGCACATTCTGACTCTCCGTGACTGGAACATTTTTCCCACTGCAATCGAGTCCGGGTGGGGTCTTCAATGAGGTGGGCAGTGGTCGTAATTTAGCCCGCTGCTCGGCATATCGAGCTGTCGCGACAGCTTCTTCGGTGGTTGGCAGAAATCGCCGAGTCATCTCGACGACGTTTTTGGCTATTTAACAGAACAGAATCACAATCACATTGGTGTAAGATGGTGACAGATAAAAAACGGTTTAAGACTACCCCGCAAAATCCGTCGACTTAAAAGTCCATGTTTTCTTGAATTAGGACTTCTGACGAGATTTAATAGAGGACAAATCCGTGATAAGTTAGAAACCAAATTTTTGTGGTGTGGTGTCACGATATGGGACTTCAGATAATCGTTTAACTTATACAACAAGGAATTTCATGGTTGGAAGTCGCGGATTTATACAATGTTGAGCATCCACGAAAAACTGCACAATTGTTATGATACAGTTGCAGAAATTATACCACCCACATCGGTGCAGGTCCACTAACCATACGTGACCAAAGAAAAAATTTCACACATATAGTCAAATGTTCACAAATTTAGTCAAACATGAGACTACATACTTTATGAATCCGAAAAACCGCTTTCGTCTCAGGCTACTTTAAGGCTCAAGGTTGTAGAGAGTTATAGACTAGTTACGACGCACATGATTAGTAAGTGGCTTACCTTCTCCTTCGTTCACGAGTACACAGGTGATTTCTTCTTCCCCTTCTTGAATGGCGACCCACAAATCCGGTCCCGGCAGGCGACGAACTGAAGTCACAACACGGAATCCTCCCTCATCGGCTATTCCACCGGCTTGCGGAATGTACACAACATAAAAGTGCACCATCTTTGCCACAGATACTGAGACGTGTATTTAGTGTGGAAAGATGTTGAGTGCGGAACGCCGGGGACTATGTACGCTTTCGTCGCTGAAAGATCAAAACGGGATGCACTCGAGAAGTTCACTGTGGAATGAACAGAGTGAAAAGACTGAAAGCGAATAGTGAAGCAAGTGAAGAGACAGGCATACATGATCCAAAATGCTCCCTGACGGTAGCAGACAGCCGTTCCACGAATGAAGTGACCAATGCGACGCTCGACGTGTAAAAAGCGGCACAAACAAACATACCACGCAGAAGTAGAACAAAGCCATGCGCATTAGTTAATTCGCACCAGACCCTGAACTGAAACTGGAGAGAGAGTGGACATGACGGCGGATGGGAGCTGGTTCGTCAAGAAAACAGTATCCATGCAATAGAGCACGCATTATGAAAAAAAACTGAATCACCGGAGTTGTGAAGCTCATATACACCTTCTATATCTTGTTATATACCTTATATATCTCATGTATATTACATATATGTGTATAATAATAGGAATCATACGTATATATATTTATGTACGACTTCGATTGTATTATAGTATGAAAGACGTTGAACTAGACAACGTCACCACATGACCACTTTTCTGAATGAGTGACGTGTGTGAATGAGTCAATATGCGGAAGGACACAAAATATGTTCCATGTGTACACGTCACTCATTAAAAAGAGTGACTTTTTCAAACAATCTATTTTCTTCCAGTTATGGCTATTGCTTCCTGAAAAATTCACGATTTTCTCCAGATCTGCTTCTAAGGTGGTTGTCGTATGACGCCAAATGCCATGCGGTTGGTCTATGTGTGCACCAATGGAAACTGAGGTTTTTTTCTAGCAAATCTGTGTTCGTATCCGTTTCAGTGCTTGTAACGGAACCAGATTCCCTTGGTTAGTTTGGTTTTCAAACCTTACGTCAGTCGACCGTCTATCATATTTTCAAACCGTGGTACCCTTCGAATTCCAAGATATACACTAATCATCTTGGTTGGCCTGTTGCTGAGGGTCACAAGGGTGCGAAAAATGTTTTGCAAAACTGATGTATCTGGCCTTCAACAGAACTCATAGCAAAGAATACTTCATTTCCACAAACGTGAACGCGTCTTCGTGTGCAATATACATTGTCATCCACAGAAGCTGGAGTTCTGCAGTTAATGTACAAAGCGAGCCCGCAGGCTGTGTACACTGCGCACTTTTTCCTAGTATGATATTTTCTAATAACGTTTTGGTTGCACTTAAAGGCTTGCAGTACACCCCTCCCACAAAATTGCCCATGCCGTCTTGCTGCGTTTCTGTTGCGAAACCAATGTTACTTCTATTCGGCCATAAGAACTAGAGAAGAGCTACTCCAATTATCAATTTAAGTGCAACGCGTGGAAGCAGACGATATCTTGGGAATCCGGTTATTTATGACGTTCGAGACTTCACATTTTCCGGAGGCTTTTTAACACTGACCTTCAGTGTGACCGCTATATACATATATTTTCTTGGAGACTGGTGATAAGCGGTAAAAGCCTTTAGGCTTGATCTTTAGCTTACTTTTGCGAATACTTCACTTAAAAATAGTAGCTATATGTCAAACGATCAGCTTGAAAATTGGTTAGATCGGGTCGAGCCGAATTTTGCAATTATCATACTGTAATTAGTTATTGATAAAAAACCCAAGGTCACCAGCAAAAAAAACGGTCATTATTCGCCAAATATGATTTATGATTTACTCATGCAATCACAGTAAAATGAATTGCATTAGATAGACCGGAAATCTATCTAAAGTTGATAAGCTTTTGGAATGATTTCGTGTGAAACCAGAATTCTAAGATCTGTTACGCATATTTCCATTTTGGAGATCGAGGAAGCTCAAGGGCAACAATTCTTACAAAATATCGCTATGTGGATATTGGAATGGTTGCTAAGGATTGCTAAAATCATGCTTCAATTGTAAATTAAATTAAATCTTCAATGTTTGTAAAAACCGATGATGAATAACATTTATATATCGTTAGATATTAGAACATAATTATGAATGGAAAGCCTCCGGACGTCGTGAGTAGCACGAGCGGGTTGCACAGCAATTTTT
>JAQIWT010000880.1:0-14190 GCA_034696485.1 Isohypsibius dastychi | reverse complement strand
CCGATAAAAACGTCGTAGCAGAACTGATCAGATATCCAATATCCAAAAAATCTGCTGCAGAGTAGACTGATAAAACATTGGCAGCGTCCAGCCCAATGCTACCAGTATCCGCATATCCAACCAGCCTATAAAACAATATTGTACCAGAATCAGAACACCAGAACGAATTTGACTCACTCGATCAATGTCTTATGAGTAATGTTCTCGAAATTGAGTTGGGAACCATGATGAAGCTTCGAGGCCAATCGGGTTTTGATGACTGAACTGACGGCGCAGAGAATCGAAGAGTGACATAAAATAGCTGACGCGCTCCCCAGAGTCCCCATGCCGCGGATTTCCAAATCGGGAAGTGAACCACTTTGTCGATATTCGGCCATATTTGATTGATGCCTGGCGTTCTTATATATCAACCGATTCTCAGGCTGGGAGAAGAACAATTCTGCATATTGGAATGGGCTTCCCCAGACAATAACCCCGCGGTCCACACCGCTGACTTCTTCGCAGATTTTGGAATGCAGTGCTTCCACTTCTCTGAAATAAAATGTATAAGAATCTCTTACGGGTTGTTGCGAGAGGTTTGAAAAACTCACTTTCTTTCCTCAGCAAGTGCATCATGAGTTTCCCGAAGCTGATCCTTCAGTTCGGTGGTCCGATAATCGAAAGTGACTTCTTCGCCAGCAACACACCGCTTCACGGCCTACACAAAATACCGGATTTTTTCAGTTCATCATTGATATATTTTCATTATTGATGATTTCATCAACTTCTGGGTCCGAAAACACGTGTATTTCAAACCTGTCTGAAAAATCGGACTTCTTGAACCCTGAGACCGAGGAATTTTGTCCCCAAATCCGATTTAGCAGTCGAACGTGAAATTTTGAGTTGACCGTAATTTCAAGAGCCTTGAAGACATAGTCTTGAGTCTTCAAGACTACTAACCTGGGAGATTCAGTCGAAAACCTTTCGGTTGTTCTTACTTTTTCACAGTCCTGCGAATCCTCCTGCTTCATGTTGAGCCCCGATTCCAAATATTGCTCATCCGCACTTGATTGTATCATTTCTTCCCTCGGTTGAACCTCTTGATCGCTCTTGAAAATCAAAACATGTTGGTAATTTGTATGAGCCCGCAATCAGACCAACAACAATAAACAACACCATGTTTCACAAATTCCAGTTCACCTCGAAGAAAGATCGAAAAAGCTCATTGGAAACTACTCCAGAATAATACTGATGTGAAAAGCCTGATCTGTTTAACTGCACTGGCTCGAAACAACGAATCGTTCACAGAAATGAGAAGCCAGAGTACGACCATTCCTTGAAAAAGAACATCAATTGCCTCAAGCAAGGATATTCTTCAACAGTTAGCGAACCTGCCAGCAATTCGAAACGAAAAAAAGAGAATTCCATGATTTCTTTTCTCTTAAAATATTTTTGACTCATAATTTCAACGCATGATTGCACACGGCAAATTTTGTTAGAAACTGTAATTCAGGTTGGCAGATTTAAGTCAACAAAAATCTCTCACCGTTTTCTCCTCGCGGCAGATACGTTTACGTGCAACTTCCAGAGGAGTGCTCTCAACGAAGCCCTGGAGGTCGGGTTGACTCTGAAGTGTTCCGATGCTCCTCTTCTTTTGATCGATGTAATCGGGAGATCTGCTGTCATGTGGGTTGGCCGCTCTAAAAAGAGCTTGATCCGAAACGTTTGGAAAATCAGGTCCAAGATCCATATGTTCTGAAGACTGAATGGACATTGGTTGTGGAAAAATAGAGACAGGTTCAATGCGAGATAGATTTTCATCCATGGCAGAAAATCACTAAAGCAAACTGGTGCGTAATTGGACTAGTCGAAAGTCATGGAAAATGCTTCATTCGGTTTCGCACTACATTAACCGTGTGGGGCGGAATGAAACCGCTAGCCTATTATACGTCACTGCTTCACAAAACCCAACCGGTTGGGCTTTATTGTTATTGTTTATTGTCTTGCCAAATTTACCGCCTTGTTTCGGGCAATCCTGGTACTTGTCTCGTGAACAACAAGAAACAGTAGTCAGAAACAGTTGGCAGAAAACTTGCAATCTGCAACTTGTTTGAATATTACCGTCTTCACCCCCCCCCCCTGGAATTCAGAGAATCTCGAGTTCAAATGCCTTGTCAATGTTATTTTCTTATCTTTTGGAGAAACCAGTGAAAAACGACGGGTACAACCAGAGTTGAGTAGAATGTTTGCCGCATTGCCAGCGATTCAAACAAATAAATTTCCTCAAATTCATGACTTCCGAAAAAGTGCATCTTCGTTTGTCGCGGTAACAACTGACATCATGTAAGCACTTGGAGTTGAGTTTGAACAATTTGGGTCATCCTAGCAGTGAGTATTGATCAGATATGCTCATTGAAAGGTCATCAAAACCTATCATGCCGAAATGTGATTGACTTAGGCCACCTGTTTCAGCGAGTTAAAATGAGTCACTGCAGCAATGGGCCATGGACTGAGTCTATTGTTCTGTCTGACAGCAATCACGAGCTGATTTCTGAAACCAGGAGACAAAACTTCGATCGTCGTTTACGTTCTCTAATCGTCTGAAATTTAAGTCGATTCTGGAAATTTTAGATCTGATATTTTGAAGTCTACAATTTTGAGAATTTTATCCGTTGATCATTGTCTCGTTATTGTTGGTTATCCGTCCAATGGCGAATTCCGCAAATATAGCGAAAATTAAGAAGGACTGCACGGATTATATTACTGGTTTCAGAGCGCATATAACAGGGAACAAGGTGGAAGACTTCTGCATCCCGCATCGGATTCGTCAGATAGTACGCAAGGTCGTGATCCTCAAGATGTTACCACCCGTGGATATAACTAATCAGCTCGCGGACTTGGGCATCCAGAGGAGCGAATACGATGATCGGCTCCAAAACTTGGTGAATATGATTGTTGCTGAAATGAGCTCCCCGTTTCTGGTATTTCATCACGTCAACAGAATCTTTGCACTGGATCAATGAAAAGGAACAGCAACCTTGTTGGCTTGTCGCCACTTTTCTACGAGTTTTTTTTGTTTTGTTTTTAGATTGCAGAAACGAAAACACAGAGGTTCAGCGACCGAGACAGATTTGTTTTTTTGTTGGAATTCGTCCTAAGGAGCAAAATTTCACGGCTCCTGAGAATGACGGAACATCTGCTGAAGAAGAACTATATCCTGGAAGTCGAGAAAATTTTGGACTGTGTGAAGGAGAATACGGTGGTTACAGGTGAGATCAATAAATGCCGTTACAAAACCTTGATCCCCCCCCCCCCCCACCGGCTTCCAAACAGTTTGAATCGAAAGCGAGTTTCCGAACTTCGGAATGGCTGCACGCAGCAGATGTCTCTCGCAAAGTAGTTCCGCTACGGACAAGAAGTTCACGGATCGACCTGGTTGTTCAACTTTACCTGAAAGATTGCCCCAATTCCAAAAGGCAAAGCCGTGAGAGGCAAGCGCGGTGGTTTCCAAGTACCTTTGACCATGAAGAGCCATCCGATGCGGCACTGGCTACATGGGTGCACCAGCACCAGCTGCAGTGGTTTCAACAACACCCAAGTTCGGACAGCGAGACCATCTCCGTTCACTTTTTTCTGGACTGAGTCGGACGGAATCAGTTCTCCCATGAACAGAACGAAATTGAACGGTCACCATTTAGGAATGAACCGAAAGGAACGTCACGAGTTCAGATCCAGATTTGTCTGGACTACCCACACGCTGGACACCGCGACTGCTAGATGGCTCCTCTGATTATTGGGACTGTTCCCCGTTTAAATAATGGCGGAAGACCTGTGTCTGAAACTACTGATTCTGAGATAACTGCTATGGAATATATTGAAATCAAGCAATTAGCACTATATCTGGTGAAGAAACTGAGCCCGTCACATCACGAGAAGACTTGGCGTGGCCCCCCAGTCGATGGCTTTTTCTGATAGTGAACCCATCCCTCTTTTAATAAGCGATTTTCAAACCATCGGAAGGCAACAGGGCACCGGGGGTCAACAATCTTGACTACATTATGGGTCTGACCTAGTTTTGATCTAGCCACAACAATAAATGGATGTAGATAGATAAGTCTACAGGTGCACTCAACGAAATATCAAGAGAATATTTTGCGTCATATTTCAAATTTGATGGTATTTAATTTCATGTCGTGGTTTCAGTGGACTTGACGAAATGGAAACTCGAAGCCCATTATCCAACGAGCTGCAAGTTGGGTTCCTCAGGAGAGCTGCCAAGGAGAGGCCATATCCTCATCGTAGCCAACGAGATGAGCAGATCGCCAAGTAATGTCTTCAAAGACATCCGAGCATCCGACATCGATTGTGCTCATGCGGCAGCGATTTTTCGACGTTTTGGCTTTTGGTTGTTCGATGAAAAAGTATTTTTTAATATGACAGCCAAAGTAAGTTTCTTGAACTGGTTGCTGGCTTGCTGGGCTGGATGTACGATATCAGATGAGCTCCGGTCACGTTGCGGCGGGAGGTCGACCGGTTAGGTGACTCCGCTGCGACCGAAACTGGTAGCATCTCCATTGATCGCAACACTGTTTTATGTGTGTGTTTTGAAGGAGCTAGATCGGCTCATTATGCGGTTCGCACAAGACGGAACCCAAGCCTCCAGCAACGCCGCCGTTGTAATGGTTTCCACCCACGGTGAAGGAGGAGGCATAGTATACGGCGTCGACTACAAGAGCACCCGAACGAGACGCATCCAAGAGCTAATGAGCGATCGTGCAGCACCTCTATTGGCTGATAAACCCAAGCTATTTATTTGGAGTGCGTGTCGAGGACGTAAGTAGCACGTTTTCCACTTGGTAGAAAGAATCAGACAAGAGCGCGTTTTGGTGTAACTTCGAGTCAAGACGAAAGCCAACGAAGTCACGTTCAGCGTATTCGGATCACATGTTTGTTTGCAACTGCGAGCGACTGATTGTATGCCATTGTTCCATTTTAAAACTACCCATGAATATTCTAGGCCGAAGCGAGCCGTGCGAACCCCGTCCTAGTGCCCACGTCCCAGAAAAAGACGGCATGTTCGATTTCTATACAACACGCGCCGGTAAACTGTGGCCGTTAAACGTCTGTCATGAGTATCTTGGCGAAACTGAATGTTTTTTTCGGCAGACTGTTTTGCTAGCCGTTGTGCTGATTTGGGATCGTTTAGCTTGCACAGTTTTCTCGACACATTAGAAGTTCATGGAGGGAAAATCGATCTACTGGAAGTTGTTAGGATTGTACGGAGAGTTCGTCATTCATTAGTGCCGTTCGAAAGAAACTACTTTTGCAGGTGCAAGACAAGATGAAAAGTCTGCAGGTGGGGATGAGGAAAGACGGGTTTGATGTGGCTGTTGTGCCAGACTTCCATAACCAGCTACAGGACCCAAGGATTCTCCAACCTCTTCCACCATCTACTCCACCTCCATGTGCTTCATTCCGTGACCACTGGAATCGCTTATTTCATGCTCGTTAATCGTTCTTGCTCAATTTTGGTTTTTAGCTTTTCAAATTCAAAATAACTGTTTTTTAACTGTTAATCGTTTGTTATGAGGGAATTGTTGTTTGTTAAGTTTAGAAGTTTGGAACGCCGAATCCATTTTAGCTTGGGCTTTGAGGGTTTTGTTTTCGTTTTGATGTTGTTATTGTTCTCATCTGTGTGCTTCAACGGGACTTTGATTTTACAGGAATTTTTGATTGTTAACGGGCCAGAGTGTTGGGTAAATTTTGACTTTTGATAAGAAGTAAGTTGGAACAGTGTCTGAATTTCCGCGGAGCAGCAGCTTAGGTACCGTGAACAAGCGAGCCATTGTGTCTCGAACATAACACCAACAACGTTTGATTTCAAATTCCTAATATGTTGGATGATGACTTAATATGGAACCGGCATTCTTGCAGTAAGAACATCTTCAAGACAAACAAACACCCTCACTCCACAGTGCCACTTTTCCGCGCCATTTGGCATGTTTCAGTGAAATTGATTTTTGACCCAGGTTATGGCGACATTCACCGTACCAACAGCAACACGCTTTAAGTCACTCGTTTTTTGGAATGGTCGCCGAGTTTTCCTCGTTATCGGATTAATGTAAATGTTGCTCCCCATGGTGTACCACGAGGAAATCGCAAATTGACATCTAGCCCAACCCACATTCCACGCGGTCGTCCGAACCTCATCATAATGCAGTTTCACAACCTGCGAAAACGTTCCACATTGTCAACGGAATCCAAGAAATCAATACGTTCCTGAACCTGAACAAACTCAGCTAAAGATATCTGCTTACCCGACTCAGAAGGTTGATGTCATGCTCGCAGTGCGCGTATTTTGCATATGTTTTGACGTAGATGTCTACAAACCGTGACCCGTAGAACTCGGTTCCGATAGTCCTGTGCGCTGAAAACTGAATTTCAAATACAGTGTTTTGCATCTATCGATTGGTGACCGCTCTACTGTACAGCACGCTGTCTTGTAAAAACCATACATGCACGTCACATATTCACCTGGTATGCCAGCATCGATACTGAGAAAGTCGCCGGTCGTTCGAGGTGTATCACAGCCAGTTCCAATATGTTCGGATGATTCTAAGGATTCCAAATACTCTTCGGTGGCTCTATCCTCAGCTTCGTCCTGCTTCTTTTTCCACTCGTCATCCTTGAGCCAGCATCCAGCTTTATAAAAAATATTCATTCAAATATTCCCGGAAGGGGGCAGCCAATCAGAAAAGCGAAACCAGAAACGCGTTTTTCTGATTGGCTGGCCCCCTTGCGGGGTCTGAAAAATTGTATCCCCCTGAGGGTATCTCCTGAATCAGAAAAACAAACTGATCAAGAAAATAACAACCACAATTTTTTTTGGGCCATAGAACTTGAGAAAAGCAGGGGGTGTATATAAAATATACACCCTCCAACAGCTCAAACGAGCCCCTGTAGACTTCTTACATAGTTCTGGGAGTTCGAATATAACATTCATAACCCCTGACCCCATTTCTCGAAAAATTTGTTCTGGGCTTCCAGCGAGGGGGTGGGGTCGGAGGGGTATTTCAGAGCGCGGTTTTTTTCGAATGCCCTGGCAACGCTGGAAGCCCGCTCCCCTCTTTTCAAGTTTTTTTTTCGTTTGCAACAGGTCTACCCCTCCCCTCCCCCCTCCCCTCAGCGCAACGTAATATATGGATGGCCCCTAGCTGAAAAGCGGTTAATGTACTTACGACATCGTGAAGTGATTAGATGCAGCACGATAGGTTTGTTGTACATGGATGCGACACCGTAGAACTTGAACCTGAGATGATCGCTAGAAAATCTGTCAAGGCCTTCTCGCTCGGGTGAGAATACAAAGGCAAGAGCAATGTCCAGTTGAGCGTGCCGTGGATCATTTGCAAAAATTTCCAACAGCTCCATCACCTGCTAAAATAAAACAAAACGCAATGAACCCTGATGACACCTATGACATTCTCATGTATTCACATCTCTGGTTTTTGTGTGATGTCTTATGCCTCGGTAAATCTCAAACTGAAGGTCGGTGTACAACTTGATGATTTTGTCCGCATCGACATGACGTTTTGCGTATGGATCAGCGGGAGTTTGAAAGTGATAGTCTTCAGAATCCAACTCATCATCGTGAATGACAACCAGTACGAGTCCTCGTGGAACGGTCGTCATTTTGTAATCTCGTTTACCCTTCTTGTGGGGCTTCCCTGGGACAACTTCATAATCTTCGGGTGGACTCGAGTTCAGTGGGCAGAAGAAAGGCCTTGGATCTGCTCATGAAATTGATAAAGATTGCGCAAACGGCACAGATGTTTGACTCACCATTATTAAAGCGTCTGAAAAAAGCCTGCTCACGGGTTTCCACTTCGTAGCCCACAGGCGGGGTAAAATGGCAGAATGACATCGTTGTGAGATTTAAAGTCTACTGAATGTTGCGCATCAGCGTTGAACGGCTGTTACTTTTTATCATTGAACACTAAACACTGAAAATCCAAATTTTTGGTACGATCTTTGTACACAGAAAGTGCAGTCGCTTCGTATGCAGTTATTATCCTTACATTGAGTTGATCGATATCATCCGCGCTTGCAGATCAATATCCCAACTAAAAGCACGCCGGCAGTCTGTGTCCTACTGGCTGCTGCAATGAAGTTGGAGAGAAATACAGCGCATGTTCAGTTAAAGATCACGTATAACCCAAATATCGGCTCTTTCTTGTAACCTTGCCGTGTTGAGCCGATTTCTTCTCGCTCTGAAATCAGGAAACTTCAGGGATTTGATTAATAGTTTTCTCAGGCTGCTGCTGTCCATGTCGTATGAGTGACCTGTTTTACATCGAAATGGCTCTGCTTCTGAAGAATTCCGCGGATCATAATACCAGTTCTGGATGCGATGACGATGCAGGTGATGACGAGAATCCGGAAATGTGAGTAAATATTTCTGTGGTGCCGTTCATCTAGACTGCATTGTAATACGGCAGAAATTTCGGTTCCACATTGACAACTTTTCAAATATCAAGTTTGTGAACTGGGATGTTTCCAAACGGCACCTTGTAAAAGGTGGGCCGTGGGTGGGCGTCGGTGGGTGGGTGGGCCATGGGTGGGTTGTGGGTGGGTCCAGATGGGCCCTGGGTGGGCCGTGGTGGGCCGTGGGTGGGTCGTGGGTGAGAAAATAAATAGATTGAGTATAACACCAGTCTCAGGTCTTAGGAAAAAAACGACATCCTGAAGATAACATGCAAAAAGCTGAACTAAAGTTTTGTGAGACGAGCAAAACAACCGATATTACAGCATGAGGACGAGCAAAGTTTATTGCGCGCCCATCAATCAATCTAGTAACAGAACAATTTCTGCGCAACCGCAGTGTCGTGTAAACGGTAACATTAAAAACTGACAAACTAAAAGGTCCATAACCAATAGAATATTTACAGAAATTGATGGAGTTCTGTGTACCGTGGCAGCTAGCAACTTCAAAATGTGGACTGACTGACATCATGTATAAAATAATCTATGACTATCAGGCCGAAACACTATTCATGAACGCTTAAACGTAAGAATTGCTGTTTGACCTATCCGCTGGACGACATATTCCAAAATTCTTCGCCGACAAGGCGATTCAGTATCTGAACGAGGAAATGCATCGTCTACGTCATCACTGTGCGCCTCGGCCAGCATTCAACTCCCGCACATGAAGAACGTAGATTTGGGTTCACAAAGGTATGCTCCAGGTTGGGTTGGCACAGGTGTCTGATTCACCATTGTGAGAGTGGGGTTAACCGTCAGTTCTGCGGAGAGTTCGCTCCTGCGCATGTTATCGATACCGTTTCTGAAATGGTAAATTTGCCAGTTGTGTGATTTGTTCCAACCAAATGACTGCGGATTCAAAAAATAATTACATCAAAAACTTGTCTTCTGAAGAGATACTTTGATCGGTTGTTCGTAGTATCGCCGCATATGATTCGATCTTGAGCCCTCGCATAGAAACGTTTATTGTTTGCTTACGTCAATGGTTGAATTTTGATAAAATTTATTTTTGGTGAATTTATTATTATTTATTTCTTGGTTCACTTGATTTGTTTCCTCAAACTCGTAAAACAGAAAACAAATCTTATGCAACCCGCTGGTGTTACTGACGTCAATCAGAGGCTATGTAGTCTCACGTGGAAATATATTTATATACAGTATATGACACAAAATCAGGAAGCAAACTTCATATATATTCGAAGTTTGGTAAAGTGCATTCCAAAAGCCAGTCCTGTGATTTTTTGGGCGGTCGCTTGACGTCAGTTCCAGAAACGAGCTCACCAATGGAGCTTCGTTACGTGAGAACGGGCCTGAATCGGGTGAGAATTCGGAATGGCCAACAAAAAACTCAGTTTTATTGGTGCCTGTATCAACCAACTGGATGGGCTTGCAACGTCATACGACTGCTGACTATAGAACTCGAACCACAACAATTTCAACAGCAACGAACAATAAAGGGAACTCACCGAACTGTCATAATTATTTCATGAGTCAGAGCATTTGAGATCGTACAACTATAGCTATCATCAGACATCAGATCATCAGGTGATTATGTTTTGTACCACTTGCATCATCGAGAAGCAAAGGTTACGCGCTACATTCTTAAAACACAAAAACCAAGAATAAAAGCTCAAACAGCAAAATGTGTTGCCATGATGAAACGGTCACATAAGATAATAGTAGTCAAACTTTCTCTCCCGAAACATTAGTCATAATAGTGTTATAATAATAGTTTTCTGGAACTTTATTGAGATCGAGGTAATCTTGGTCGGCAGCGAGGAGTGCGTCGAGTTTCTCGCACAGGTCATCAAACGAAGGTCGCAGATTTGGGTTCTCTTCCCAGCAGTAGTACATGATGTTATACAGCTCTCTTTTGCAATACTCCGGCTGAGGTATTCGATATCCCTCTTTGATTTTGTTCATGACTTCCAATGCCGGCATTCCGGGATAAGGAGTTGAGCCTAGAGTGACAATTTCCCAGAGGAGAATCCCAAATGACCAGACATCGGTTTTGGTTGTGAAAATATTGTCAAAGAGCGATTCAGGTGCCATCCAACGGATCGGTAAACGCCCCTGCAAACCAAATCAGTGAGTCGATTTGAACATTCCGTTGAAAAACGCCGATGAAAAAATCTCCGGCAAATTGACTTCCGGTGAGGCTAAGCGTGATTCCCCGAGCTATCACTTCTGGCTCCGACAGAATCGATTTACTGGTTAACGCAGTAGTGATCTGTGTACTCACTTCTGATTTTCGCTCGTAAATGTGCTCATCGATGACGTCTCTCGCCAATCCAAAATCGCTCACTTTACATATCCGGTCATGGGCAAGCAAGATATTCCTTGCGGCAAGGTCACGGTGAAGGTACTGCAAATAGAAAGAGTTAGTGAGGAAAAATGGGAGCACTAACTTGAATTCAAATTCCAACATAAAAACATTTGGAAATAGCACCTATACTCTCCAAAACAGTATGTACCAGTTAAAAAATGGTTATAAATCCAAAAATACGAATAATTATAAGCTTAGAAGAAATCTAATATGGACATTGAAACTAAAGTGATGAAGCGTAGTTTGAGGTTAATAGTCTTCTTGACTCACTCCTTTGCCGGAAAGATAGTCCATGCCTCGAGCGACTTGATATGCAAAGGAAGTGAGATCTTGTGATGTCAGCAACAGGTCGTCCTGATGATTTCCGTAATAATGGCTGTTTCGACTTCGACGGAGGAAAGACTGCAGTTTTCCAAGTGCTGCATACTCCATGATCAGATAAACAGGATCTAAAAAAACAACGGTAGAGAAATCAAGAAATCGATCTGACTGAACATCAACATCCAGTTCTTTTATATTTTGGAATCTTCAATACTGCGTCACTGTAATGCCATCTTCATAACTTTAAAAAAGATGGGGAAAATATCCGTTGATATGTTAAAAAATGATCAGAATTACCTGTCCTCACAGTAATGATTGTTTTCGGTTTAAGATCAAGTTTAATGAAGTTTTGATTAGGACAATCAGTAAGTTTCCAGTTCTTCGGTATGATCGTCTAATAATATTTTTGATGAAACAATTCAATCGATTCCATGTGTCAACCTTTTAAATCAAAACTCACCTTGGTCAGTACAGCATCCGAGAAGCTCGACGACGTTTGGATGCGGCTCAAGTCGCTTCATGAGTTGCAACTCGCTCAACAGGTCGTTTCGTTCTTTTTCCCCAGCGTTATCTGTAATCAGCTCGCATAATCCTAAGCGGCCATTTTATCATCAAAACAACACATGTAAGTAATAACTGTTAAAGACTCAGTTTTTCTCCGAGAACAACTATATAAATTATTAAACCGACAAATAATTATTCATAAGTTATTTAAAGAACAATAATTTGTTATTAACAGTTTATCAACACGTTGAATAATATTAACAACTATTTCTGCGTATGACGAATGAGAGAACCATCTCTCACCTCTCAAAGTTTTGACCGCAACTGTTGAAACCAAACCGCCCGGCTCGAATGCCTGAGCTCTGAAAACTTGTCCAAAACAGCCTTCACCGAGAAGATCCAATACAGCGATATTCTCTCGTGGAAACTCCCATCGATCTTCGGCAGTCGGACTGAGGTAACCGTCACTTCCGCTCTGTGGAATGAAATTACGTCAGCTAATTTAAACTCGAACACATCTGATCAAACAGACTTCATGAATTTGATCAGCTCATCCCTTTTACTTATTATAAATGGACAAAAGGTTGATTTGCTGACTTACGTTAATCGGTGCAGAAGCTATGATCGTGGAACTGCTCGACTTCCGGCGATAAAGATATCGATTGTTAGAAAATTGTGGCTGCAATCCCTTTTTCGCCAGATTATCCGCGGTGAATTCGACAGTCATTGTGCTCTGAAAAACAAACAGAAATCCATTAAATCTATGCCCCGGTTGAATTCAAAATCTAAACCGGAGAAACGACTCAAACGGATTGATTCAATATCTAGATGAAATTCAGATTAAATCCATAATTACTGGGCGGCACTAAATATAGAAAGATGCCGGAACCGGTGATGCAATAAAACCACACATTAACTGTACTGGAACCTTCATTCAAATTGAAGACTTTTATGATATGTCGAAATCGCACGAGAAAAAACTCTGCTCGAATAAACTGTTCCATTCAGATCATTCAAATCAAAACACAGAAATATATTTGCAAAAGCTAATTCTCCACTGGAACTGAAACTGGACTTCTTAAATCACCGCTATAAAATGGACAAAATAAAATCATATTCCAAAATTCCCATCATTAATTTTCCAGCTTGCAGTTTACATTTGCTCCAAGAAACTTCGTTCACCGTACGTTGTATGTAAAGCTCTTAGCTTTTAGTTTCAAACAAAGTAACTGTGCTCTTCTTACATTTGTACCAAAGCTTGTTCCCGAGCTTGTTTTATTGATATTAATCTTCTCCATCGAATTCCTTTTTTTCCTCATCCGTTCCCGGCGAATACAAAACCAAATCCCAACCGCCGATGCAATAACCACAACAAGTCCCAAAACAATCCACCAATAATTACTGCTATCATTCCTCGCATCCTTCTCCACCAAATCTTTCTTCTTCCATCTTCCCCCAGCATGCCCATCAAATTCCAGATCATTTCCTCCTTTCCGGTGTTTCGTAGTTCTTCGGAGAAATTCCAAAATATCGGACTTTTCCAGAGTTGTCATATTATTTTCCGCGAAAATAATTGGCGGGAACGACGACGTGGGATTCGGTGCAACCGGTAGATTTTCTCGCATCCACTCCGTGGGCGTTGGAGTTGTCTTCCCAACAGACGGAAATGGAAAACTTCCATCAGGTAAATTTGGGCCGGAAGGAGCCATCGGCGAGAATATGCGGTTGTTGGGATTTAATGGAAGAGAATTTGAGTCAGGATCGGAGGATTTGACAACGTGGACCATCACTTCAACGTAGGTCTGAAAAGTAACTGGTGAACGATTGAAGGATGGGGGATATTTTGGGTGGAACTAACCGAAAGCGGTCCACCATTGCGAACTCCCGGCTTGAGCGCGAAATCTGCATGAGTCTATAAAGAAACCAGTCAGTATACAGTATTTCTTAATGATCAGAAAAGCCAAAAATTTGGAAAGCTAGAAATATTAATGAATGAAAACAAAAACTTGAACTACAGTATACCTCCGCTAGAAGAATAGGCTGTGGCAATTCCTCTAGTGGAGTTTTACTGTATACGTAGTTACGTACTTCACTTGTAAATTGTTAGATATATTTGTTTATCAACATGGTTTACTGCACCATAATCGGTGAAAATAAGTGAGTTTAACAACAGAAAAAATTACATTTCGGAAATGTGTACATATCAACCATTTTTCGGGAATTTATTTCAGGTTTGGTAAATTAGAGCATTGCTGCCAGAAGGCATGTCAGTGAATCCTAATCATCATGATTACCAAGCAGAGAATTCCATTCGAGCCATGAACCTACGGTCAAATTGAATGTAGAGTATTGTCCTCACTCTTTTCGTCGCCTAATATCAAACCCGTTACGCTCAACTCTACTCCCGGCTGTCGTGTCAGTTGATCCAGGCTCTCTATCGCTCTTAGGCCGCATTTATCGCTCTGGCTATGTAGCTAGCCTCTTTTGTCTTTTCGAATGAAAAGTGCTAAAAATGAATGAAT